>PVJL010005311.1:0-102928 GCA_004026885.1 Lyroderma lyra
TGACAATGCACTGTAGAATTGTACACCTGGAATGTATGTAATTCTTCCTAACCAATGTCACCCCAATAAGTCTAACAATAAAAAAATATAGATAAAAACAAAAGTATAAACCAGTTAACAAAAAAAAAGGGATGATGGAGGGCAGATAACCATGTGACTACAGAGAACCAGTTATATCCAGATATGTCTAATATGACAAATAATATTACATTGGAGGCAAATTTTATCAGCCCACCCTCATATAAACTCAGTTTTTGCACTGTACAATTTTGCATCCTGAGTTCTTAACATTAAGTCATACTGTCCCACAGTTGCCAAGTCTTGGCAGCCATTCTCTGGGCAGACACTCAACTATACATCCCAGCATCTCCCAGTGCAGCTGAGAGCTTGGGTTGCCCACCCCTGGGTGCTCTTGGGCTGTGATGAATGTCCACTAGACATAGTGTCAATTTACAAAGGCATTTTCCAATACCTTGATAGATATAAAAATGGTGCTTTGTTTTCATTGATTATTGGTTATCATTCACTAAAAAATAAAAGAAGGCAAGAATTTGAAAGAGCTTGAGGATGGAGCATAGAAAATATAGAAAGGGTGCTTAAAATTTTAAAGTAAAATGTTGTCTGGTGAGATAAGCCAGGAAAGTCTCCTTGGACAAGAAAAACCTGAAGGGCTTCCATCCCCTTCAAGACAACTTTCTTCCAGTACCTCCCTCGCCTGGGGTTTATATCGGAGCAGGACTCTTGCCCCAGAGGTTTTATCCATCATGGAAAACGAAACTGAATTGCCAGAGTTGAAATGTCCAGCTTTATTTTTTTTCAAGTAGAAGAATTAAATGCCTAGTTTTCCTAATTTGCGTAATTGGCCTCCAACAGTCTGGGTGGTAGGATCACAGTTACTAGAGAGTCTAAACCATGCCCACATGGGCTTTGTCCCTTGTGCTGCCCCGTGCTTAGCTCCCGACACTGAGCTGAGTGTCCCCTTCTACCCTGATTGTCCTAAGAAACAAAAGGTTAGTTTATGGACCGCCTTGTGCCATACTTCCGAGGCTGAGGAGGACATCAAATTCATTGCGAGGAAGAAAATGATAAATGGTGGTGGCCAATATTCAGATACAGTTTTTCAAACCAAGGTATGTGCTAAGGTGCTGCCTTTCTTCCCTCTCCAAAGAAACAGAAAGTTGTAAGTAGCAAATTAGAAATTCTTCGCAGTGACAATATTAATGAGATGAACAGTCAGATGATTTTCTGTCTTAAATTCAGAGACTATTCAAAGCAATCATCTCAACTGAAGCTGGTCCCAGCCTTTTTTCAAGTCTGAAGTCCAAAGTACAGATGAAACTTGGAGAACAAAGGATTGAGGCAAGGGTGCCGGGAGGACCTTTCTTGGTTGAACATGCTAGGGACATGTGATCATAGAAATAGGAAGAGTTTCTTGTTAAGATGGACTGAGTTTACTTTCCCTTCACTCTTACTGCATAATTCTTCAATAAAAATAACAACTAACATATACAGCTCTTATTTTTATGCCAGACACTATTCTAAGCCCTTTATACCACATGACTAATTAGAAAATGTAATGATTTCAGCAGTGTAACAGATAAGATTACCTAAAAGTTTTTGTAAACAAGAAATGATAGTGTTATAACATAACAAAAGTCTGAGATCTTAGCAAAGTAAACTGCCGTGAACCACAAATGAAAAAGAAACTAAAAAACAGAGTCGCCCAAGCTCATGGTGAAGTGTATTTCTGAAATCTTGATGGTTGGATGTAACTCCAAGGCACAGATAAAAGACAAGGACATGTGCAGTTCAAGGTTAGGAGTCAAAACTGAGCCCTCTACCTACAGCCACAATCCTCAGCAAATAGGAGGCTAGGACTAGAATCTACGTCTTGAGACAGAGAACTGTTTCTGTTTGGGCCTGGATTTTGAGTGGGCACCTTTATAGCCCCACACTCCTCACACCTACACCCACTCTCTGGGAATTCATAACTATACGCTCACATGGATTTAGGGTTCAAATTTATACCATGTGACCCAGGCAGCCACCAGTCAAGAAATTCACACAAAAATTGTTCCCAGGCTGATAATACCACAGGACATCACCAAATGCTGGTGAGGAAGGCGTACACCCACAGGTACAGTCCCTCTGAAGACGACATACATTCAACATTATAAACACACACAAAATCAACCCACTATGAGGGAGAACTGACAGACACAACAAGGAACAGGAAGAATACTAAGGATTCAGCCAACACAATAATTGAATGGAGACTCTAAAACTTATGTTTAAAATTATAGCCATAAAAGAAAAATTCACAAGGGAAAAGTATGAGTATTGTGAAATAAAATCAGGAAAGTTGGGGTGGGATGAAGAAGCAGTTTCAGAAATAAATACAATCATAAAATTTTAAATTCAATGGATAGCTTAAACAAGATGAGAAAGAAAGGTTCCCAGAAGAATGGGAGTAGAGAAAACTAGGAAAAGGCAATATTCAAAGAAATAGTTCCTACAATTTTCTAGAATCGTTTAAAGACATGAATCCTTAAATTCAGGAAGCAAAAGTTTCATACAGGATGAAAATAAATTCACACAAATCAAAGAGAAAATGCAGAACACTAATAACGAAGAGATGCTATCCAAAAAGGAACAACTTTAAAAACTTAAGACAAAATGAACAATTTTCCAGAAAAATATAACTCACCAAAATTGACTGAAAGTATTATTGAACACCTGGGAATTTTTTTAAGTGTACAATTAGGTGGCCATTTGTACATTCACATGTTGTACAACTACTAACTCCTGTTAGTTTCAAAGCACTTTAATTACCCCCAAAGACAACTGTGTCCCTATTAAGCCGTTATTTTGTATCTGCTCCCCAACTCCAAGCCTCTCATAACCTCCAATCTACTCTGTCTCTATGGATTTGTCTGTTCTGGATATTTCATACAAATGAAATCATATAATATGTAGTCTTTTGTCTCTGGTTTCTGCCACTTAGCATAATATCTTTGAGGTTCATCGATGTTGTAGTATGCATTAATACTTCATGCCTTTTCATGGCTGAGTAATATTCCATTGTATAGGCATACCACAGTTTGTTTATCCATTCAGCTGCAAGTGGGTACTTCAGTTGCTTCCACCTTTTGGCTAGGGTGAGTAGGGCTGCCATGAACATGGGTATACAAATATCTCTTCGATAACCTTTCAATTTTTTTGAGTACATACCCTAAAGTGGAACAGCTGGATCACATGGTAATTCTATTTTTAATTTTTTTTAGGAATTGCCATACTGTTTTCCATAGTGGAAGCATCACTTTTCATTCCCACCAATAGTGCACAAGTGTTCCAATTTCTCCTCATCCTTGCCAACACTTATTTTTCCCTTTTTTAAATATAGTAGCTATTCTAGTGGGTGTGAGATGATACCTCACTGTAATTTTGGTTTGCATTTTTATAGTGATGTCGAGATCTTTTTGTGCGTTTATGGGCCATCTGTATATTTTCTTTGAAAAAATGTCTGTTAAATTTCTTTACCCCTTTTTGAATTATTTTTGTTATTGAGTTTTAAAAGTTCTCTATGAGGGCTGTCCAAAAAATTCCCCATCCATGCACTATGAAAAATAGAGGCATTTATTTATGGCTGGGTTTTTTTCCAAACAGCCCTGGCATATATTCTGAATATGAATCCCTTATCAGATATGTGATTTAGAAATTTTCTCCCATTCTGAGTTTCTTTTTACTGTTAGTAGTGTCTTTGAAGCATAATTTTTAAACATTTTCATGTACAATTTGTTTTTCTTTTGTTACCCATGCTTTTGGTGTCTATAGAAATCATTGCCATTGCCAAATCCAGTGTCATCTACCTTTTGTCCTGTTTTCTCCTAGGAGTTTTATTGTTTTAGGTCATGCTTCTATCCTTTTACATCTACTGACATTTGTTTAATGGCCTAGTATATGGTTTATCCTGACATGCACTTAAGAATGTTTATTCTGTAATTGTTGGGTGGAATGTTCTATCGATGTCTGTTAGGTTCAGTTGGCTTATATTTGGTGAAATTCTCTATTTCATTGTTGATCATCTACCTAGTTGTTCTATCCATTATTGAAGATGTGGTATTGAAATCTACAATTATTACTGTTGTTTAGTTTTCCCTTCATTTCTACCAATTTTTGCTTCATTTGTTTTGATGCTGTTATACATGTTATTTTGGTGCATATACAATTGTTTTATCTTCCCAAGGGGTGAATTCTTTTACCATTATAAAATGTCCCTCTATCTCTAATAACAGTTTGAAGTCTATCTTGTTGGATATTAGCATAGCACTTCAGCTTTCCTATGTTTGCTGTTTGCATCTCTTTCCCCATTCCTTTTGTGTTTTTTAATCTAAAGTGTGTTTTCTAAAGAGCAGTGGTTTTCAACAACCAGTCTGTGGATTGGATCCAGTCTGCCAGAAATTTCCTGCCAGTCTGTGAAATAATCACCATGATGTTTGCTGACCTTGCCAGTGTCTTACATGCCTGGATCATGTAGGAACATAGTGGAGCAAGACAGCACTGTCTGGGAAAAGCATGTGCAAAAGGTGTCCTGTGTCAGAACACCAGTGTACATCTGTTGCCAGCCATGGTTTGAGCAAGGCTGAATTGCAGCCTCAAGAGGCATTATAACCTCATGGTAATACTGTTAAGGTGACCTTGGATGTATACTGTCCACCGAGGAGCTATGGAGGGAGCAGGTTCATTAATTTGAGGCTAATACACTGTTAGCTCACCTGTCAATGTAAAGCAAGTTATTTCTTGTGCCATTGTGCTGTATAATTTTAAACTCTACAAAATGGAAAGAAAAAAATAATATGGCTCTCTAAAAATGTCTGTTGTAGTCTATCATTTTTCTTTCTTAGTAGTCCCCGAAATAATTTTTCTATTTTCACCAGTACCCAAAAGTACAACAGTTGAAAACCACTGCTGTATGTAACATGAGAGCTGGATCTTGTTTTGTTGTTGTTTTTTTTAATCCAATCTGACAATCTCACTTGATTGGGTTATTTCATTTATTGCTGATATGGTTGGGTTTATAGCTGCCCCTTTATTTTTGTTTTCTTATGTCTCCTTTCGTGCTCCCCTTGTCCTCCTTCGTTTTCTTTTGTACCGAAGAAATATTTTCTAATGTTGCATTTTATTTTTTTCACTATTTTCTTTCTTACTGGTTGCTCTCTTATCAGAATTTATTACAGATTTATACTATTTATTAGACAACCATGTATAGAAACATTACTCCTATATAGTTCAATTGCACCCATCCACATCCTTATTGACAAATGTTATATATATTACATTTCTGTATGTATACAGGCCCAACAATACATTATATACATATGATTTTAAATAACTGCTTTTTAAATCAGTTTAGAGGAGAAAAACATGCATTTATAGTGCCATTTATGACATTTTTACTACTAAATCTTTTACTAGAGCTCTTTATGTGCATTGCCATTACAATCTGAAATCACTTGCTTTCAGCCTGATGAACTTCCTTTAGCATTTCTTGTTAGGTCTGCGAGCAACACAGTCTTTATTTCCCAGAAAGGTGAAATCTTTGTTTTTAAATACCTTTGCTGGATACAGGATTCTTGGTTGATAGTTTTTTTTCTTTGAGCACTTTGAATGTTATCCTTATCTTCCAGTGTCCATCATTTCTTCTGAGAAGTTTACCGTTAATTTTGTTGCAGTTCCTTTTTAAATGATGCATAATTTTTCACTTTCTACTTTCAAGACTTTTTGTCTTTGATTTCAGCATTTTTACTATGGCATATCTG
Organism: Lyroderma lyra; assembly: GCA_004026885.1. NCBI lineage: Eukaryota > Metazoa > Chordata > Mammalia > Chiroptera > Megadermatidae > Lyroderma > Lyroderma lyra. The sequence goes on from PVJL010005311.1 coordinate 5,820, forward strand.
TGGGTCCTGCTGCATTTATCCTGCTTGGAGTTCATTAAGATTCATGGATGTTTTTCAATAAATTTGGAAAGTTTTCATCCATTGTTTGAATTTTTTTTCTTCTCCTTTTTTGCTCTCATTCTGGTACTCCCATTATACATACATTGGTGCACTTAATGATGTATCATGTTTCTCTGAGGTTTTGTATATTTTTCTTCATTCTTTTTCTCCTTTGTTCTTTGGACAGCATATCTCTATCAAGCTATCTGCAGGTTGGCTGAGTCTTTCTCCTGCTGCTTCAAATCTACTACTGAGCCTCTCTAGTAAATTTTTAATTTGTTACAATTTTTAACTCCATATTTAGCCCCTGTACTTTGAAGCTGGAGAAAATGAGAAATACTGGCAGCATGGCCTCTCCCACTGAGAAACTTATCCTTTGATTGGGATCTGAAGGGGGGAATGCCATTTTCTTGGCTAAACCAACCTGGATTACAGTATCTGTCATCACATGAGATAGGGAGGAGTGAAGAGAAGAATGGATTGTGGCTGAAAAGTCACAGACTTTAGCTGTGTTTACCAAGATTTAGATTTTCTTAACTAAATGTCTCTTCATTTGCAGTGTGCCCTTAGGACTAATTCTAGAAACATTAAAAAAAATTTTTTAGTGGGGGGTGTTTTGTCTGTCTTTTGAAATTTTGTCCAGATTTAGCTGCTTTCTAGATAGCAAGTCCATGGAGTCTCTAACACTGACATTCTGGAAGTGGAAATCTAAAAGATGTTTTAATGTTGGAAAACTTAACTATGTATTTTATGACATTAAAAGAGGTATCTAAAGAAGAAAAAACACACAATTAAACCAACAGATGCACAAAAGTAATAAAATTCAACACTGGATTCAGGACTCAAAGAGCATTTATTTCCTTAACATGATAAAGAACATCTGCTAGAAAACAACAGCTATTGTATATTTAATGGCAAAATCTTAGAAGCTTATATTCAATGTCAGAAATAAGACAAGGATGTCAACCATTGTCATTTACATTCATTGCCATATTGGAAATACATAAAGTATAAGTACCGGAATGGAAAAATACAATTGTCATCATTTGTAGCTGGCATGATTGCTACATAAAGGACAATTTATAGACTATCAGAATACATTATGTCTTTGTAATAAATATGTATTATAAATGATGTGATATGCCCTAGTCATAGATAAGAAACCCAGTATCATAAACAATCTTTCCCAAGCAATCTGTACAGTCATTACAATTTCCAAAAAACCAAAAACCAAATATGACAACGTGATCCCAAAATTTATATGGAACAAAGGTTCAAGAACTAGTGCGCTTTTCAAATATGAGGGAAATCATATATGATAGCCAATTATAAAGCTACAATAATAAAACAGTAGGTTACTGGCAAAGTTAGAAAACTGGACCAATTTAACAGAACAGAGCCCAGAAACACTCCCATAATTACATGGAAATTGGATTTAATGATAGAAGTTGCTTTACAAATCAGGAGGGAAAGGATGAACTATTTTGATAAAAGGTGCCAGGAAAAATAACTATACCTACGGAATTTACAAGAGATCTTAGGAGAATATAATCATAACTTTAGGCTATTAAAGGAGTTCTTAAGTAAACAAAAGTGGAAAGACTGAATTTTACTATATTTAAATTTAAAACTTCTGTATACTAAATGACATCATAAACAAAGTACATACATGAATATTCTAATTCCTCACATTTTTATATAAAATTAAAGATTGCAAACGAAAACTAAAAATCTATAAAATACCTAGGAATAAGTCTAACACAAAATGTGCAAGACCTCTATGAAGAAAGTTATTAAAATTTCATCCAAGAATATAAAATACTTTAATAAAAAGAGGCCTTCATGATCCTAATAGAAAAAATTGTATTGATTATAAAGAAATCTATTATGCTCAAGTTATGTATAAAGGCAATCCCCATCAGAGCAGCCACACAGTTTTAGTGGGACTTAACATTTTCACTTCAAGGCATCTGAAGCTGTGTCTGATGCTAGGACTAAGGCAATTTCACGGTATTTGGCCAAGTTATGCTAGGTGCAAGAAAACCTTACAACTTTTTTAATAAACTGATATTTTTCAAAAATTTCTGAGGAAAGTGGTATGTTATTTTGCTTTCTAATAATTTATACCTTTCAACTTCAATTATCAGTGGTTCTCAACTTTCGATTGCATAAAGTTAAAAATTTGACATTTTAGTCAAAAGTATATTTTATCGAATATACATATGATGTTATAAATTTTTCAATTTAATCTTATATTTAAGTTTATCTACAATTCCAGGTTTATTTTATCTTCCTAAGTTTCCCAAGAATGTTGTCACTTATATATTGTTTCTCCATAGTTTCACACACAAAAATATTACATATATCTATTATTATTCCAGTCACTATATAATCCACTATTATTAGTAAAATTGGCATAAATCTTAGACAAAAATTAAAATATAATAATCAGAATGTATCTCATAATCAATGTTGCAAAGGCCAAAAAGATACTATTAATAAAACTCTTGACTCTTGTCTGACAATGCTGGGTTGACTGAAGGATTTTTGTCACTCAGTTTATACTATTGTAAATAAATGAAATCCATAGAGGTGCATAGTGAAAGGTCATATAGCACATTATTTTTCATCAACCTGATAACCAGAATTATCTGATGTCTTTGCCTATATTATGGATCAAAGCCCAAGCATGGACTCATATCTACTGCTCTACACAGTTTCTGTGTCAATAATTATGGAATAAAACAAGAAGTTGTAAATATATTCAATCATACTTCCACCTGAAGTATCTGCTATGACATCCCTGAAGAGAAAATGGACCATTTATAGTATTTTATCCATTTATTTTAAGACAGAATTGTGGGAAATCTAAAAACTTACATATGCGTCATCCGGGTTCTAACAAAGGAATCTGAAAGATGCATATATAAAGTCATCTGAAGTAAATGTGTTAATAAACTGATTCTAAGATTCACTCATAACAGAAACTGCACAAGAATAAGTCAATGAAGAGGAAAAAAAGGAAAGGGTACTTGCCTATAGAGAGCAAAACACAGTACAAAGTCAAGGGCAGTGAAGAGTGAGGTTGATAAAACAGACCTCTGGGTCCATTGTCCAGCAGTAGTAACTTGGCACTTCAGATAAGTGGAGAAAAGAATGGGCTATTCAATAACAGTTGGGACAACTGTCTTTTCAGTTTTGCTTGGGGGGGAGGAACCCTAAAAGATCAAAAATAAATAGTAAAAGTGGGCAAGTATGACATGAACAGGCAACATACAAAAGAGGATCCACACATGACCAAAACAACATAAAATGTCTGGTTTTAACAGTAATCAGAAAAATTCAAATTCAAGTTAAAACAAGGTATTTCAACCACAAGATTGGTTTAAAGAAAAAAAAAAAAAACAAACATTCCCAAGATGCTACCTTACTGTTCACAAGGGTGTGGAAAGTGGCTCCTTTTATGTAGTGGAAATTGGAAGTTTCACTACGGCCATTAAAATTAAATATCTACATAATTTTTAAACCAGCAATTCTATGAAGGTAGAGCTACAATCACAGGAATGAAAAAATGTCTTGCATGTTAACATTAAATGAAAAGTCAGTTGTAAAATAATGATGTAATCTTATGTATATAAATCACATATAAAACAAGACTAGTTGCTATAATGGACTCCAAAAGACAGTAGTTTAAAAAAGTCAGGAATTTATTTTGCTCTTAACAGCTCAAAGGAAAGCTGTTTAAGATGGACAGACAACTTCTCCATCCTCAATACACCTTCTGTCCATCCCATGTCACTGCTTAAGCTCTCACTGGCATCTCAGCTAGCAGGAAGGGGAGTGATGAGGAGTGAACACACCCAATTCCTTAGTTAAGAATCTAATCTGCAAGTTCTACGCATATCTGTTGCCTGGTCACATGGCAGTAATGAACTATAAGGGAGATTGGGAAGTTGAGTCTTTTTAGCTGAGCCAGCCACGTGTCCAAATAAAACTTGGGAATCTTGTCAGTAAAGGAAGGAGAAAATGGACATTACAGCAGTAGTCTCTGCCACACGTATCTATAAATGCATGGAAAACAGGCTGGAAGAATATATACCAAATACAGTATTTATCTTTGGAATAGGAGCAAGAGTGGTGGGGAGGGAGAATAGTGCCTAAATATTTTAAAACAGTATTAGTGTATTTATGATTAACTAAGGAATTTTTTAAAATTCACATTTTGAAATTCTTTATATGTAGCTTGATACTGATAAACAGGTTAAACACATTAAAGCTTTCTATACTGTACACAGCTTTTTAAAGTTCTAAAAATTAGATTTTATTTAAATAAGTTATTCTATATTGTTAAAACCATTACACTGAGAGCATCTTTCTCTAAGTCTCTCCTCGCACCCCTACCCCCTTACCAGGAAGCATGAAGGCAATGTTTATAGGTAGCCACATTGAGACATGGGCAGGGCAGGGACCCACCCAAGGTCATAGCATGCCAGTGAAAGAGCTGAGATAAGAACTGGAGGACCACCTTGCTTTTACAGCACCATGACTTTTTAATGGCATTTTCTATTTGACAAGAAGATTACAACTTCTCTAGCTCCATGAAGTTTAGACTTCAGACAATACAATGCAGTAGACTCTCAGTTAACTGATACCTATGGGGATTGGTAGATTCCAGATAAATGTGGTTGCTTGAGAGTTATTATTAAAAACAGGCCTAATACTATACCCCATACTATACCATACCATACCATACACTTCGTATTCCCTTGATATTAATATTGAAATACAGTAATTAAAAGCAAATTAAGACAAAAAGACAAACTTAATATAACAGTTTTATTATAAAAACAGCTTTGTGAATGCAGTGTGCAATTTTAGCTAAATGGTAGTCAACAAACTTCAACTTAATGAACTTCATTAACATAATTTAACTTTAAGTAACTTAGAAGCAAAACACACACATATACACTTAAATTTGTTGCAGTAGGGGTGGAGAGCTTACTGGGTAGACATCGTATGTAGCTAGGACAGGATCAGAAGTGGATGTAGATGATTTTGGATCTACATTAGTAGATGATGCTGTACTGGCAAACTTGCATGCAGCTTTCCTGAAAAAATGAATGAGTATAGCTTGCTTTGAGGCCCTACGCCTCTTACACAAAGTCAGGTTTTGCATGACGTTCAGCTGCATAACATGCTGAGAAATGAAGAAGGGTTGCTGTTCTGCAAAAGCTATTACAGTTTCAAATGCTGCAGTAGCTCTCTGCCAGGACACTTTTTCCACCTGACACCCATTGTCATTACTCTCTTCCTCCTCTGCAACATCCATTTTTCCCTGATTCCCAACAGCTTCTATGCTGTCTTTTGTATTAAGTGTATGAGTTACTGGAATAGTTTCATCCACAACAGGCCAGTCATTGAGTTCACCTTGAGACAAATTCATTTTGTCATTAGCACAATCAACTATAACTCACAGATTTCATTATGAACTCTGCTGGCAGCTGCACTATTGAACTGAAAACCCCTCAAAGTCAACAGAGCAGGAGGAAGAGACTTCCACAGACATCACAGCTAGCTGCAACTTTCTGCTACATTTCCATAATGTTTCACTTCTTACAGAATCCCAACTACAACTGACAGTGTAGATATAGCATCTTTGAGATATTTTTTCTTTAAGTCCAAAACTGTCCCGTTAAAATTAGTCATTTTTAACATGAAGTCACGCCTATAAAACATTTTTACACTCATCACTCCCTGATCCAATGGTTGGATCAGACCTGTGATACTAGCTGGACGATAACATATGAAAACGCTGCCTTAATGAGTTCTTCCACAGGAGGATGTGTACAACAGTTATTCAGGAATAACACAACTTTACTATTCTCTAGTACTCCTTTCTTAGGTAAATTTCCTTTAACATTGTAGACAAACAAGTAATGAAATTACTTGGTAAAAATTTCTGCGCCATCCAACTGTTACTTTGTGCATGATAATCTAAAGGAAAGTTAGTTATGCCTTTAAAGCACTTTGGTTTAGCAACTTTGCTGACCACACACAACTTTACCTTATGATTTCCCAATGCATTTGCACAAACAAGCACAGTTATATACTATTTAGCTTGAATCCATGAGCTACTTTCTCATTACCATCAGTTAAAGTAAAATTAGGCAGACACTTCCACATTAATCTAGTCTCATCTGCATTATAAATCTGCCCTGGGGTCAAGCCATTTGCTGCAACCAATTCAATAAATAACATCGCAAAACAAAGCTGCAGCTTCAAAACCAGCCAATTTCTGCTCACCTGACAAATCCAGCTTACAGATGCCATGACAAACCTTGAATCGGGTAAGCCAAACACTTGGAAATGAACTCTGACCTTCAATATTCAATTTCTCATGGAATCCTCTTGCTTCTTCCTGCAAAATGGGTCCAAAAATACAATCAGATCTTTTCAGCAAAAACCACTCATGCAGGGCCTGGTCAAGCATTTCCATTTGCAGTGTAGGAAAAGTATGATGCTTCTTCATACTCTTGTCACTCTCCAACTTAACAAAAAAACTCCTTTATTTTCTGAGACTGAGCCTTAATGTCATAGATCATTGACAAACCCACATTAAATTCCTCCACAACCACCACATGACTCTCACCTTTCTCAAGCCTCTTGCTTATTTCCATCTTCTGTTTGAGGGTAAGCATACTTGGGAACCTGTTTCAGCATACTTGAGATTGGGTGAGAACACAAAATTTGAGTAACAGATCTAAACCAACCGGTATGTTTAGACACAGTGAACTGGCAGGAGTAGGAGACAAACCTGTGGCGTGCGAAGTGTGGGCTTACAGTGTGGCACACCAAGTTTAAACTTGTATTTCTACTAAATATTGATTTTCATTTTTATTTAAAGTATTATTTACTATTTTTTTTTCTTTTTTTGCCAGTTGCTTGAGTTCCAGATAACAAAGAGTCTACAGTGTTATGCTCAAACACTTGACAGTTATGACCTACATCAGTTCTTCAATCTGAGAACAAGATACAATTCTCTCATAGACTAATGATTATAAAATAAAAAAGGAATCCCCAGAAACAAAACAATCATCAGTTCAACTCCATTAAGAGCCAAGTATTCAAGTTTAGGATTTATGACTTGTTTAAAAATCCCTTCTGTGATTTCTAGATAATGATGACAAAATAACGAAAATAACAGTATCTTCCTCTTCTAATATATAATAAATCACTCTAAAAAGAGAAAAAAAAAAAATCAACAAGCCAGAATTTTAAAAAGCAGCAAAAAACCCTGGTGGTAATCACAGCTCTATATCTCCTGCTAAAGGATTCTTGGCCCAAGCTATTTAACAAAATCTCAAAGAGGAAAGTAAAACACAAGCCCTCAACCAAAGCCACACGCTTCCCAGGAAGGACTCTTCCAACCCCCAAGCCCAGACCCATTCTCTCTGGATCCCAGGGAAGAACATATAGAAGATTTGGAAACAGCTGCTTGCTTTCAGCAGCAGCAAGAGGTAAAGAAATGGCATGGGAAGAAGGCAAGCATAATACAGAAAAATCAAAGAGAGGATAAACAGCAAGCCAGAGAAAACAAATCCAAGAAACAAACAAATTGCACTGTGACAGCTCTCGAAGAAAATGTGAGAAATAATAATGAATTTAATAAAACAAGACTTCAGAGCTGAGATCTTAACAATGGGAAGGAAAGAAGAAAAAAAAAACAAGCTTCAGAAATCCTGAGGATCAAAGCACCACCATCACAGAACTATAAATACATAAATAATAGAAACAGAATACGGGAGTTCCCTGGTGGTGTAGTGGCTTAAGGCTTCGGCGCTGGCACTGTCAGCACTGTGGCCTGTGTTCGATTCCCAGCCAGGGAGCTACCCACATACCAAAAAAAAAAAAAGAAAGAAAGAAACAGAATACATGTAACTGAAACCCAAATCTCTTAAACAGGAGAGTCATAGTGAATGCAAAGGAAAAAGAGATGGAAACAACAGGACACAAGGTAATAAATAAGGAGAACAGTGCTGCCTAATAGAAAGCAATCAGCACCCTTAGGAAAACAAACAATAAATAAAATAAAAAGCATTCAAAGTTACCTCCCAGCATGGAAGCAGAGCGCTCCAAATGGTGGTCACTGGGTGGTAATGATGACAAGATGACAATGTTGTGGTCCAAAGTGATGTCTGTGTAACAATGTGCATGTGTGTGGTTTTATCTGTACTTACTTTTGGTTCTGCCTGCATTTTTGTTTGTTTTTGGTTTTTAAGATAACACATTTCATTTTTCTAGAACTAAGTCACTGTAGGGGAAAAATGATACCCTTTACTTAACCCATTTCCCATTTACGAAAAAAAAAGTGCAGCTCGCTGCTGCATTCATTTAATTTTACATAAACACTCTAAGGCTGAAGCAAACCTGACTGATTTTCAATGTGAACATAAAATATAAAAGCTGTTCTTGGAGTTATTTCTGTTCTTGGAGTTATTTCAGACAGAACTGGTCTCTAATCCTAATGTAATGGAAATATATATGATAATCAATATTTAATCATTTTTTCATGCAGAGGAATGCTATGTTTTCTAGAATTTGACATTTTTAGCAACTGAGAATTACTATATTTTATAAACAGAAATACTACTACTAAAAACAGTATGCTGTAAATCAAGGATGTCCAACCTGCAACCTAGGACTGCTCCAAATGTGGCCCAACACAAATTCTTAAAACATTACAAGATTTTTCTGCGACTTTTTTTTTTTTTTTTTTTTTTAGCTCATCAACTATCATTAGTGTTAGTGTATTTTATGTGTGGCCCAAGACAATTCTTCTTCCAATGTGGCCCAGGGAAGCCAAAAGGTTGGACACCGCTGCTATAAATAGAATGATGTCATTTGTTTCCAAAGACCATCAAAGTAATAGAGCGATGTGAAAACAATAATAAAAGCAAGATATTGCACAGCAAGCTTTGGAAGTAAAGTTAGGACTGTAACCTGTGAGCTATCTCAGGGTAAATGCTGCAGCCACAAGTGCCACTGGTGTGTATTCTTGGGGTGAATGGGAAATGGGTTAAAGTAAAGACAGTGTAAACTGACTACACTACAACTTTCTGCAAACACATCTTATCATTTACTACAAAGCTATTTCATGCTTTATGTACAAAAATACCTGTCACTTTAACAGCACCTTAAAAGACTGTTTAAAGGCAAGTAATATGATTCAAAAAATAGGGGCATTCCCTGATGGTGTAGTGGCTTAAGGCTTCGGCACTGGCACTGTCAGCGCTGCGGCCTGGGTTCGATTCCCAGCCAGGGAGCTACCCACGTACCAAAAAGCAAAAAATAAATAAATAAATAAACAATATGAGCTTTTTGGGGGATGGCAAATGACAAATTTAAACATTTAAAAAAGCTATATATGAGGATGTGAAGAAAAGGGAACCCTTGTGCAGTGTTGGTAGGACTGCAAATTCGTCTAATCACTACAGAAAACAGTATGAAGTTTCCTCAAAAAATTAAAAATGGAACTACCTTATGATTCAGCAATTCCACTCCTGGATATTTATCCAAAGAAATCCAAAACACTAATTCAAAAAAAATATGTACCCTATGTTTATTGCAGCATTATTCACAATAGCCAAGATAGGAAAACAACCTAAAAGCCCATCAATAAATGATTGGATAAAGAAGCTGTGGTACATTTATACAATGAAGTATTATTTGGCCATAAAGAATAAAATCTTACCTTCTGCAACAACATGGATGGAACTAGAAGATATGATGCTAAGTGAAATAAGTCAAACTGAGAAAGACAAATATCATATGATCTCACTTATATGTGGAATCTAAAGAACAGAATAAATGAACAATCAAAATAGAAAAAAAATTCTTGGACAAAGACAACAGTCGTTGCCAGAGGGGAGGGTGGGTGGGAAAGGAGGGAGGAGGATTCAAAATACATGGTGATGGAAGAAATGCCTCTGGGTGGTGAGAGCACAATGTAGCACAGAGACGATGAAGAACTGTACACCTGGAACCTATAAAATTTTACTAACCCATGTCACCCCAATAAATTTAATTAAAAATAAAAGAAAAAATACAGGGAGCAACCAAAATTTAAAAAAAAAGAAACTGAAGGGAGTTCCCTGGTGGCATAGTGGCTAGGCTTCAGCGCACTCAATGTTGAATGTCTGGGTTCGATTCCCAGCCAGGGAACTCCCCCGCTGCACCCCCCCCCCCAAAAAAAAACAAAAGTTGAGAGAATTAAAAAAAGCTATATACCAAAAATAATGCTGTTACCAGATACTGACGAACTAATTTATTCAACACATCTGACTGAATATGACATGTTTTTAGCATGAATAAAAAGAATTCTTGAGAGTTCTGATCTATAAACTTTTAAATGAGCAGTAATGTTCCGACAGCATCTTTTGGAAAACGGAACAAATGTGTTCCAAGGATTGTTAGGCCCCTGATTTTAAAACACAATTCACATAGTACCAAAAATATTAACCCAAGTCTTTCAAAAACTTTTCAGTTCCAAAGAATTTCTTGTTCCTTAAAGTTTTAATTATGAGGTAGATATCAAAGCAAGTATCAAACGTAGCCAACTCATCCACAAACATAATTATTAACCATAAGATTAATAATCAGAAATTTCCATTACAAAAAGTCAATTAAAAGTTTAGAAAATAATGCCGATCAGCAGTATTCTGGCTTGAGTTTCCAAATTCCTTCACCACCAGAAGTTCTATGAAAAGTGCAGAGATTTCTCAATAGTTCTCGAAAGACACAAGACTGTGAAGCTGACAACTTGGGCTCAAACTCCTGCAGTATCTCGCGAGTGCTGGCCTGGCCATCCACGTGGGCCTGGAAAGCAATGAAGTTCCTCATCTCTACCAGCAGGTCATCGTGCTCGGTGGTGGAGGGCAGCGGCAGAGAAGCGTCCTCAAAGCGCACACTTTCATGTTCTAAGCGCTCTGGCAAAACGAGGTGGTTCCTAGCTCTCATTTTAGCCAACAGTGAGGATGAAGTGAGGGCCCCGCACGAGGACTTTGCATCCTCCAGCTTTCCGCTAAAATGTTCAGAAACCTGCTCTTTCCCATCCCTTCTCAGGATGCCATCCTGAAAAAAGAAGACCACATCTAAGTTCTAGTTTACAGTCCCGTTATTTCCCCAAAGGCTCCGAGGGGCCATAAAACAACACACATGCCCAGACAGGTGGGTTGGATGGGGAAAGAATGGACACTGTGTCACACAGAGGGCAGGAAGAGAATCGAGTGTCTAAATCCACCCACTTTTAAAGAACATTTCCCTAAATAAAAAAAACACAAAAAAGTATTCTCTTTGTCAGCATCCTGAGTAATGAAAGGGAGGAAGAGCAGAATGCTTCCAGGGAAGCTTCTAGGAAACGGCCTCTAGGAGGCATGAGTTCTGCAGGCTGTGCTTGCTCTTCCTCCCACACTGACCCTGACCTAGGTAGGCACTGCGGGGTAGGAACATTATCAGAGCTGTGCTTTTCCTTTCTCACCTTTAAATCGTTTTGCTCTTTCCTGCTTTGTGCCTCATAGGTGTTTCCTTAAAACAACAAAGGTTCTCTATCCTAAATGTGTTCATTTTAATCTAAAATAGGATTCTGAACCTGGAAGTTTTCAAACTATATCAGTAACATAACCCTTAATCAGAAATGTACAAAGAGCACCAAATGAATCTGGCCTAGTAGTTACTCTCAGTGAAGCACTCAAGGCACTCAGGGAGTTACAGGACAGGGAGAGACAGGTACAATGCTCTAACTGGTTGGTAAATTACAAAAATTCAAGGTGGTCTTCTAGACCTTTATTCTAGAACAGCAGTGTCCAACCTTTTGGCTTCTCTGGGCCACACATAAAATACATTAACACTAATGATAGCTGATGAGCTAAAAAAAAAAAAATAATAATCACACACAAAAAAATCTCATAATGTTTTAAGAATTTGTGTTGGGCCGCATTCAAAGCTGTCCTGGGCCACAGGATGGACATACCTATTCTAGAGGGTGGTAGTCTTTGGAGATGGTACTTTATCTCTGGAGACAGCAACTGTATGGGCAGGGACTTACATGTCACCTATCCTTGTACTAACTTGCTGAGGGCAAAACAGAGATTCTGCTACAGAGCTGGGGTTAAAGACCTTTTCTTTTACGAAGTTAGCTGGCCCTTTAAGATTCAAACAAAAGTACATCATAAATGAGAGCATACAACACAAATATCAGAAGTCATTATGCCAGTGGATTTCTTCATATCGGAATCAAGTTAAATTTTCATGGCAATTCAAGGAAGTTAAGTCTCACACCTGAAAAGCAGACAAGCGATCACCTTACCTGGCATTTCTCCTTTGGAGATGTTGAAGGATGCTGTACAAAGAAGCTGGAATTCCTTTTTTGACCAAATCTACTCCTAAGTAAGAAAAAGAATCAAAGCAGATAAAATGTTTATATTGTGACAGAAGAGATGAAATTGCCTTTTTCTACAACTAAACTCTTCCTAGAAAAATTTGCTACTGCATGGTTCTTCTTTCATAGCCATGAGCCTTTTGTTCTAGCCCCTCTGATTCCTCCATTTACTCTCCTGGGAAGTAACTGTTGTATCTTGAGTAAGAATGCTTCACTATCTTGTTCAACCCGATAGAAAAGACCCTCAAATTCCAGGCAGGAAAATTCTTCTAAAAGAGTATATTGAACAGCATTCAGTAATTACTGATTGTGACTAGACAACAGCAATCGCAATCAGTAATCACTGATTATGGAAAACTAGCTAATCATCTTATTAAAATTTAATCATGATGCAGCATTCTCTCACTATTTTTAACATCATCTTTTAAACAAAAGAGATTGTGTCTTCTTCCCTTGAAAAATCAGCTTTAGAAAGCAGGAGATGAAAAGTGAGAAACAGGTGAAGTTAGAAACGCGTTTCCCCAAGTCACACAAGGTGGCTGACCCAGGCCCTCCCTGAGAGATTTCCTACTACAGCAGATAAGCATGAACAAGTATCCCTGCGGCCCTGACTTTACTCCAAGCTGGAATGGACTGGCCTTCTCACAGCACGGCAGGGCAGCAATCCCTTACTTTATCCCTGCTGGTGCCCCGGAAAGCCCCATGCGGCCAGTCCAGGTGGGAACACCAGACACTGCTCCCAGACACCGCTGCCGGGAAAGTCTCAGCGCTTTCAGAGCGTCCCGGGCCACTCGGTCGGCCTCTGCCTCCACCAGCACATAATCTGGATCGGCTCCATCCATGATGGCATCGTGTTTCATAACACTGTGCACGCCAACTAGCACAAACAAAGGAAGCAGTAAACGTGTTATTTCAGGATGTACACAGTCATATTTTCTCTTCTGTATAGTCTAGCATGTCGTGAGTGAAGAAAAATAATGACTAGTTTTAGCTGATATTTACTGAGTAGCCAGGTACTTTACAAATGCTGTCGTTATTTACCTTTATCACCACCTTACAAGGCAGAGAATATTACTACCCCCGTTTTACAACAATTGAAGCATAATGCTTTGATCACAACTTCAACATAACCTCTTCCCTCCTATTGGGATTTGAAAAACTTCTATTAATAAATTCTTTATTGAAGGGAAAAATATAAACCAGAATTACAATTTCTAAAAGTAATGACCATACAAACACTACATATCAGAAAAATTTAATGCAGTTATCAGTGGAAACTCACAGCCTTAAATATTCATATCAATAAAAATTAAAGAATAAAGAAATAAACTAAATTTCCAAGTCAAGCAGTTCTATAACAAATAAGCCCAAAAAAAAAAAAAAATCACCAAAACAAAACAAAAACAAAGCCACAAGGAAAAAAAGCAATGAAGATAAAAGCAAAAGTTAATGAGGTAGAGAATAATCATGGATCTAATTAAGAAAACAAAATCCTGGTTTATTAAAAAGAAATCACAAAACAGACAAACCACCAGCTTAACTTGATCACAAAAAAAAGGGGGAAAATATAACAAGATTAAAAATGACAATGGAGAAATTATCTTGAAACAGAAGCAAAATTTAAAAAAATTATTACAATAGTATTTCCTATGCTTCTATAACTGTAGAAAAAAACAGAAAGTTACCAATAAACTTACAAGAAAGCATCAGGCCCAGATGGTGTCTTTCTGAAATGCTATACGTAAGTCTGCCTTCTTGAACAGAGAACGATTAGCAGCCATCTTTCGAAAGTCAAGGCCACCATATATAAACACAATGACTGCCGAGGACTGAACAACATGACACTCCCAGGGTCATAAGCAAGTGTTGAGTCTGTTTTCCTAATTTTTCTGCCTTGATATTAGCTACCGGCTTTCCTGTTACCAGAGTGCCTGCCTCTGGCCATACCCCCGCCTCTCTCCCCCACGTTACTTTAATCTCCTGTGGTTGGAAAATCGGGTAAAAATAACAAGTACAGAAATTTTCTACTAATGTTCAGGGAGGAGAAATCCATTTAAAGCACTGTACCCCTTCTGCATGTGGTCATAAGTCAAGTACTATTATTCTCCAATGTTTCAAATTCTTCTAGGTCTTTAGAAAAGAGAGGTGAATATGATTTTCAAAAATGTCAGTAACACATTTCAAATATGAATTTTAGAAGGAAAAAAATATCTCCAGTTAAGAGCCCACTCTGCACTATCAGTAAAAGCTGCTCCTGCTAGAAACAGCCTACTCGTGTTCCCTTCCTAGCACACCTGGGGCAAATTCAGCAAAAGGATTACCTGATTTTTTGAAAAGCTTTTCCAAAACATAATCATCATTGCTCTGTTCCTTGCTGTCACTCCCACGTTCACCGTCGTGCTTGTGGTACCGCCTTTTCTTCACCAGGTGTGGGATGCGAGTTCCTTCAAACCTGGCGTCTCTGTGACGCTGAGCGGTCTTAGGCTCTTGCCTTGGTCTCAGTGGTTTCTCCTGGGCCTCTTCTTCTGCCACACTATGTTTTGTTTTTGATTTGTGCTTGTAAAAATTATTTTCAATTTGTTCATTTTCCCAGAGAGGTTCTGTTTGAACTTGGCAGCTTTCTCTTTCATGAGAAAAGTCTTTCTTTTCATTGATGCTTTCCTCACCAGAGATCCTGTCCATTTTACTGATTCTTGGAGAATCTGAACACTCATCATTTCCATTCATCACTGATGAGTCCTCTAATTTAGACACTGTGTTTGTCTCTTCTCCAAGTCTATCACTGCTAGTTAGATTACTAGGTGTTTGAGGGCCATCTCTCACAGGATCACCTTGATTAGAAGTTACTGCATTTACTTCAGCTCCTATAGCTGTAGATTTCTCTTCAAATGGTATGGCATCATTTGCAGATGCATTAGAGTCAGGAAACTTTTTGCATATTTGAACATTATGGTCTGTTCCAAAGTCCGGTTGAAGTTTTTTTTTTAAAAGGCGTTTGGGAGTCTGAATATCTGAACCAGTTCCTATAAAAAGGAGAAAAACAAACTAATGTTACAAGCATAATTCTTACATGATTTATTCCTTTAAGTTAAACTGTTTTATGTTATACCTGCAAAAATAGCGCTTGTTTCAGTGCTCTGGGATGCATCAGGACTGGTCAGAGTAAACAGCTCATACAGATCATTGGATTTGAAAAATCGCCTTTGCTTTGGATCTTTTAGCACTCTATTTGTCAAAAACTGCTTAAAGATTTGCCTAAAAGACAAAAAATAAACTGGTATGAAACAATATTTAGCTCTACCTCAAAATTCTGATTATAAAACAATATAAGAGGGATATGATAACAACTTTACAGATGTCTAAATAATCCCCAACACTTTCTAAAAGAAGACGGCACACCATGGGAGGTAGGAGCATTTCTCTCAAATAGCAATATCAACTTTATACAAGTAGTCCTTGAAGTTTAATAAGGTAGAAAAATGATCAGGGTCAATGACATTTTAAAAAACTTATAATTTATTATTTTTTTTGGAGTAAATACCCAGAAAAGGGAATGCTAGATCTTATGGTAACTCCATTCTTAATTTTCCTTGTGGCTGTACCAACTTACATTCCCACCAGCAGTGTGTAGAGTTCCTTTTTTTTCCCGCAGCCTCTCCAACATTTATTATTTATCTTGTTGATAATCGCCATTCTAACAGGTGGTATCTCATCGTGGTTTTGATTTGCATTTCCCTAATAACTAGTGAAGTTGAGCGTCTTTTCATATAGCTGCTGGCTGTTCATATGTCTTCATGGGAGAAGTGTCTGTTCATGTCCTCTGCCCATTTTTTAACGGGATTGTTTTGTTTTGTTGTTGTTGAGTTATATATGAGTTCTTTATATATTCTGGTTATTAGCCCCTTGTGGAGGAGGCTCATCATGGAGAAAAAAGAATACTCATACACTGCTGGTGAGAATATAAATTAGTACAGCCACTGTGGAAAACAGTATGGAGGTTCCTCAAAAAATTAAGAATAGTTACCATACAATGAAGCAATCACTCTTCTGGCTATCTATTCCAAAAATCTGAAAACATTTGGGGAGTTCCATGATGGTGTAGTGGCTTAAGGCTTTGGCGCTGGCGCTGTCAGTGCTGCGGCCTGGGTTCGATTCCTAGTCAGGGTGCTACCCACATACCAAAAAGCAAAAAAAAAAACAACAAACAAACAAACAAACAAAACAACATTTATCTGTAAAGATATATGTAGCCCAATGTTCACTGCAGCATTATTCAGTGTTCAAGACATGGAAACAACCAAAGTGCCCTGCGACAGATGACTGGATAAAGCAGCTGTGGTACATATACACAATGGAATATCACTCAGCTATAAGAAAAGATGACATACTGCCATTTGTGACAACATGGATGGATCATGAAATTATCATGCTAAGCGAAATAAGTCAGGCAGAAAAAGTCAAGAACCATATGACTTGACTCACATGTGGGACATAAAACTGAAAGTGACAAATGAACAAGACAAACAAAGAAACAAAAACTCATAGACACACACAAGAAGCATGGTGGTAACCAGAGGGTAAGAGGGGAGAGAGGAGGTAGAAAAGGGAAGGGGGATCAAATACATGCTGATGGAAAGAGAAAAGATTCTGGGTGGTGAGCACACAATGCAATAGATTAATGACGTATTACAGAATTGTACACTTAAAACCTATGTAATTTTACTAACAAATGTCACCCCAATAAATTAAATAAAAAGTTTTAAAACTTAAAAAATGAAATGAAAACTTACAATAAGCCATCTAGGCTCATTTTAACAAGAAAAAATAAAAACAAAACAAAACGAAAATTTCAAAAAACCACATTATCCCTCAAGTTATAGAAACTATTGCTCCAAGATGGAAAGACTTTTTAAAACAATATTAAAAAAAAATTCCTGCTTAAAACCCTGGCAGTGTACTGCTTTCTACCTGCTGCACACACTGCAGCCAGGACAGCAGCCGTCAGTCAAGGAGCAGGCAGACATCTGTACTGACCGGTGGTAAATCTTTTCTTCAATGGTGCCCGCAGTTAGGAGCCTATACACCGTCACCTGCTTCTTCTGGCCTATCCTCCACGCTCGCTCCCGGGCCTATGGCAAAGAGACACAGCTCAACAAGGGCCCTTCGCAATGACAAGTACTGACTAAAAGAAACAGAGCTGGTTGCTTTCTTCTAATCTGAAAGATAGAGCTTTGGCTAGTAAGACTAAACATACCTAAGGCCTGTTAAGGAAGATACACAGGCAGGTGACAAATAAACCAATTATCTCTACCTGAAAAACAATGTGTGTTTGTTAATGTCACACATTCTTTTAACCCCAGTAGCAATGGATGCTACTGACAAACTGCTAGAATCTTCCTGTCTGTGATGCTGGAGGGTGTCTTCCTTATGCTAAAGACTAGGCAACATCCAATGTGTGAATTACATGCCGAAGCCGGCATGAGTACTGAGGACATTCCCAAGTGCTGGCCATTAAACAACAGTTGACCCCTGAATAATGTGCCAAGCCCTGTACAGTCAAAACTCCATATACAACTTTGACTCCCCCAAAACTTAACTATTATACTAATAGCCCACTGTTGATGGGAAGCTTACCGATAACGTAGAGTCAATAAACATGTATTTTGTATGTTATATGGATTATATACTATAGTCTTGCAATGAAGCCAGAGAAAATGAAATGCTACAAAGAACATTATCAAGAAGACAGCATACAAGTAAGCACATTTATTGAAAAATATCCACATATAAGTGGACCTGTGCAGTTCAAATCCATGTTGGTCAAGGGTTAACTGTATGTCACCAATATATTCCTCTTAAAAAAAAGAAAAACAGACCTGTGTGTCTGTGCTTGGGTTCCAGTCGGGGTCAAAGATGATGACTCTGTTTGCCCCCGTCAGGTTGACTCCTAGGCCACCCACCCGAGTGGTCAGAAGAAACACAAATATGGATGTGTCCTGGAGGTGAGACATAACACTTAGCTCGCACATTTAAGACCAGTGAGAGTGCCTCACCTTTGCCTCCCTCTGTTCTACACATGGAAAATGTTCCCAGTGTAAGGAATGCATTATGTCCTAGAGACCTTTGTTCAGTCAGCATCCCATTCCACAGCTCCTACTTTTAACATTTAAAAGCTGGGGTTTCAAACACACACATACACGCACACGCACACACACACACACACAAACACAACAAATAATCCAGAAATCCATAGAATTAAAAGCAAAACGTTGCCCTCCGCCTGCTGCCCCACCCAGACAGAAGCGCTGCTCAGACAGGGGTAGACAGTGTCCTTCTGTCTCACCGCATACAGTCGCACTATTAGGCTTTGCTGTTACATTCACTTGTTACCTCATTGAATTTTGCAATCAGTGGCTGCCTCGAAGCTATTGTAGTAGTACCATCCATTTTGAGATAGGAATACTTTTGGGCTCTAAGGAATACTTCAAGTATGTCCAACATCTGTTTGGGAGAGAGGATTGGGGATTAGAGTTTAAAAATCAAATACATACCCACTCCGTGAGTGCTTCTACATTTGTATAAATAGTTACACATTCCCAACAGGCTTAAATTTTTTAAAAGGAATTTTTGCTTTGAAGTAGATAAATATAATGGCTACAAGAATATTTCTGGTATTTCCCTATAATTCATTCTTACAAGTTCTATAAATAGTTGGGCTTTTATTTGAGTTCAGGTCCAAACTCACCCACACCTCAGAATCACATAGTAAGAAGCCTTTTTAAAAAGCCATCTTCTAGACACCAACTCTAGAGAAGGATCCCAGGTCCCAAAGAGAACTTCAGGCTGCTAGCTCAGCATCAGCAGTAGGTTTGCTTTTGGAATCATTAACTTAGATTATATCCTGTTTTTTGAGTTAATGATTATAAGTCATAAAGAACCAACTTGTTTCTTGTATGAGGTTTGCGTGCTCACCTGCCTGGACTGAGAAAATAGCAATACTCGTTGACCCTGCTTGTGCCATATCTTCAACAAGGATTCAACAACTATCATTTTCCCAGAACGTTTCCAGTATCCAAACTGATCTTCTTCTAGTTCATCATCTGCAATACCTTTGAGATTCTTGGGGCCTCCAGAAAAGAGATCAGGGTGGTTGCAGATTTTTCTTAGGGCTGTAAGTCCAGAGAAAATCTATGGTAGAAAAGAATTATGTGCACTTAGATTATCCCCTGTAAATTCATATTCACTTAGGAAAAAAGGGAAGGAGGCTGTTTGATGTGTAACACAGATTAAGAAGCCCCATTAACCTTTACATTAATATTATATCTGAAAAATAATATTACTATATCTGCATGGAAAATACATAAATGGGAAAGCCTATGAAGATGGTTCCCTGAGCAGGACACAGACCAAAGGTGAGTGCCTGCTGTCCATGCCTAGCAGGAGCGCATCTGTCACAGCTTTCATAGCTGTGACTCCAATCAAGCTCACCAGTAGAAAAGCAGCAGAAAACCAAAAATTATAAGTTAACTAGTAACCAGAGAGTATGATAGTCTTAACCAATAAACTGCGGTTAAACAAATACACAATAAAAGATGTTAACCAATCAGGATCCCCCAGTCATCTGTTAAGCTATGTTTCTTCCTAGACTTGAGTGGTCCAATACAGTACTACCAGGTCACGTATGGCTACTAAGCCCATGAAGCATAATGAATCCAAAGTGACATGTGCCACAAATGTAAGATACAGCTGATCCTTGAAGAATACAGGTTGGAACTGCAAGGGCCTTCTTACACACTCATTTTTTTCAATAAATACAGTCAGCCCTTCATATCCAGGGATTTCGCATCCATGGATTCAACCAACTGCTGATTGAAAACAGTATTTTTGATGAGGTTGAAAACCCAAGGATGCAGAAGGCTGACGGCTTGCACTGGTCTATGCCATTTTATATAAGGGACTTGAGCGTCTCTGAATTCTAGTGCCTGTCAGAGGTCCTGGAACCAAGACCAAGGAATGACTACAGGTAAGTTTTTGAGAAGTCAAAAGCTAAAAGTGGATTTTTTTACTGTACGGGGAGGAGGGGAGGGAAGCAGTGCCCTTAACTCCTGAGTTATTCAAGGGTCAATTGTATATGCAATTTTGAAGACTTACTACCAAAAAAACAAGAAAGAAAGAAAGAAAGAAAACTATCTCAATAATTTAAAATTTTTGACTACAATTAAAATATTTAGGACATATGAGGTTCAATAAAATACATTATCAAAATTCATTTCACCATTTTTCTCTTTCATGTTTTTTAATGTCGAAGTACTAGAAAATTTATTTAAATCATACTATGGCTTGCATTCTGTAACTACTAAGCAGTGCTGATCTAGGTCATCTCAGGCTTCACAAATTGGAGGCACATGAAGATAAGTTAAGGGGAATTTAGAAGAGATGTGAATAAATGTGAATGATTTACAAAACTCCCTATGCGCCAATAAAAGACGAAAAAGAAATTGTGAGAGATGGTTCAAAGAACTGAAATGACTTAATCTGGAAGAAAAAACTTTGTAGATGTTATGGAACGCAGGTAGCATTCATGTCACTGGCATTCATCTCTTTTATCTACCTCCATGTACAAGTAACAAAGTGTATATCTTGGAGCACCCTCAGCTATAACTCCAATAAGGACAGATGAAGGACTAAAAGTTTTACATGTCTAATAAATAAAACACAATTCACATTTTAAGATACTGAAACACAAAGAAGTTGAATAGTTTACATGAAGCTTTAGATTTAAATGCTGATTATAAACCTAGTACACACAAGGTTGGACAATTTCATGAACTCATTCTAGAAAACGTGCTACACACCTCACTGCTGAATATCACTGCAGTCACCTTTGAAGTACTCCCCTTGGGAAGCTATGCACCGACGCCAGCACCTAGTGCACCTTTCAAAGCAGTTTTGGAACTCTTTTCCTGGAATGGCCATCAGAGCTATCATCAACCCCAAAATCTGACAATTAAGTTCACGAACCTGTCACTGTGTGTTACACTAGCAGCACTACACAAACAACTCGGTAAGGTGTATGACACCTTAACGAGTTGTTTGTGCAGTGCTGCCAACGTAAGTGCACAGTACCAAGTTCGCAAACTTATCTGTCAGATTTTGGGAACAACTACAGCTCTGATGGCAGTTCCAGAAAGAGCTCCAAAACTGCTTTGAAAGGTGCACTAGGTGCTGGCGTCGGTGCATAGCTTCCCAAGGGGAGTACTTCAAAGGTGACTGCAGTGACACTCAGCAATGAGGTGTGTAGCACTTTTTCTAGTAATTGTCCAACCTTGTATATATACTATATAAACATTTGCCCACACAGGTGCTGAGTATTGCCAGTGAAAACGCTAGTGCAGAAACATTTACAATCTTAATTCCTCCTGCATGTGCCTGCTATCCTTGTTGTCAAGGCTTCCTCCCTGCATTCAGCACAGAATCAGCAGTCTCTGCAGGAGGCACCACGGCAGATCCCGTCAGTGCTATTCTTCCACTAGAGCACACAGTGTGGGATTCCAGTGTAACAGAGCCACAGCACAGACAAAAAAGCAGGAGTTCTGGAAGGGTTCCAAATTAAGTGAGGGCTTGCACTGAAACGTTTTCAGGAGAGTGAAGAGCGAACCCCTGACTACTGCTAGTTTCCTTTCTTTCTCCACTTCGCTCAGCCCACAATTCATTTCTCTAGCTTCTATCATTTAGCTGACCTGCATCTCTCCATTGAGAATTCTGTAAACTTCTTTGGAATCAATGAAATTTTGGTAGACTTTATGCTGCTCATCTGTAAGGCGACAAAATAAGACCTATAAGGGAGAAAAAAGAGAAGCTATAATTTCAAAAAAAAATTTAACAGAATAAAATTATTAAAATATCAAAATTTTCGAATCAAAACAGCATAATGTATGCAATTTTAACAATGTACTTCTTGTTTAAACACCCCAAATGGCCACATCTAAGAGCTATACAATGAGTACAGTCCCCTCCTCTCACCAGCTTCCATTTTTCTGTCATCTGTCTACCTCCAGGTCCCACTGCACTGTCCCGACAGTCCCTGAAAACTGGTTTCCAGCTCACAGGAAAGTTCAGGACCATCTCACCTCACCCACACGCCACTTCAGCAATCCTGACCAAGGACCCTGACTTCACCTGCACTCCCCCTTCCCCCAGGTCTAAACACTGGCCCACAAGTTTATCAGACCAGTCTCTGACAGCACCCCGACCCCCTCAGTCCAACTGTAGCAGTTACTCCCTGCCATCATGCTCTCCTTCTCAACCGTTCTCGCTTTCAACAAGTCCACCACCGCCACCTCATGGCTTGACTTTAGTCTTTGGCTAGTCATATTCCCAAGGTGTTTTCCTTCATCCACACCTCTGCCAGCCACTGCATCTGCCCTATACACTTCCAAATATAGATGAACTCAACCATCTGCCTTCTCTACTCCCTCCTGGTAAGCGCTGAGCACTGCTGGGGAATGTCACCCACCAGGGCAGCGACCTGCCACTGCCTGCTCCTGGTCTCCAAGGGATTCCTCTGCACTTCCTCCCTGCCTAGCACCTTCTGCAAACCCACAACAGCCGTGACAACACTCCTCACTCTCCCCAAGCCACCCATCCACCCATCCACCTTCATCTCAACCTGTACCTAAAAAACAAACAAAAACAAAAGAACAAAAGTAAAAATGGTATCAGACATGATTCTCTACTTTTCATTCCCTAAAATTTGTCTACTTCTTCATCTGCCTCAGCTTATTTTTCTTTATTCTCAGAAGAAGAGGGTGCTGTATAAGCCCATCCTTTCAACCTTTCTACTGAATCTGAAAACCCTCTTACCTTCCTCAGGACAGAAGTCTACCCCTTAGACTCTCCAAGAGTCGAGGGAGAAAACTCCCTGAAAGTATCATGTACAATAACCATCTCCACTTCTTCGTCTTCTAGTCACTCAAAATAACTCCTCTAGCTGCCAAACACACGGGGCCCCTAGGGCCTCATGACCCTACTTCCCCTGAGCCGCCTCTGACCTCTCTACACAGGCCTCCCATCTTCCCAGCTCACTCCTCTTCTACTCTCTCCTTAATTTTGCCATGGCCCCGGGCTGCTCTTCTCATTCTACATGGACTCCTTGGGCAAACCACCCTGCTCATAACTTTAACACCTTTCCTGCTCACAGGTCATAGCTACATCCTAGGCCCAAACTCTTCCCGGAGTTCTAAACACATTTGTAACTGCCTTTTGGGCAAGTAGATGGCCACTTCAAATGTAAACTGAAGGAAACTCGTCGGCTGTCGCCTCTCAGCTATTTTTCCTTTTGAAGGCTCTGCTTCAGCAGACCCACCCCAGCACCCAAGTGAGAGACTTGGGAGTCACTGGGCCCTTGGTCCCTCCTGCCAGCCCCACCCTTCACTCAGTTCAGGCCTACTTCTTTTCCCCTAAAGACTTTGTAGGGATTGGCTAACTCATCTGCTCGCCTCCGCTGTCCTCCCCCGCAATGCTTTCAAATGCTCTCTGAGTAATGTTTCTAAGAACCCGAGTGTTTATAATTCTTAATTTCTTAAATTCACATTTCAGTCCTTTCAAAATGGCAACAGAAAAGCCTTGCCTGTCAAATACAAAGTAACAGAACAAATTATTCACCAGGCATCCAGCGTCCGCGAATCACTGTTTTAAGTGTCGTGCAGAATTTGAAAATGCGTAAGACAAACTCATGACCTCAGAGAGTCCCAGTCTAGTAGAGGCTCTAGTGAAGAGCCTTGCGGGGGCCTCACATGGACCTTCTCTGTGTGTGTGTTTGCTGCAGGGCTGAAAAAAAACCTCCAAGCAGAGGGAACTTCACATGCAAATGGAAAGAAGAAACGGCAGGTCTTTAAAAAACAGGAAGCAATTTGCCTTAGCTAGGGCATGAAATATAAGAAGAGGCATTCTGGGATTCCACTGTGAAAATGGATGGACACAAATAAGATAAACTGGTATTCTTGATGGGAAGAGGAACATCAAAGGTATGCTGACAGGAAGATAAGCCTTGGAAAAATCAATCCCGCAGCAGTGAGCAATATGGAAAGAAGTGGGGCGTGCCAATGGCTGGAACACGGATCAGACTAAACTGCACTAATTTATGAGATGTGAAGCAGAGAGGTGAGAGAATGACAAAGGACAAATAAAACACCACATCAACTGGTTGACTTAGGATTAGGGACAGCTCAGAGGCTTGTGTCCTGAGTAACTAGCAGGAATAGGAAACCTGTTGGGGGAATGCTAAGACCAAGGACTAAATTTGGAGATGAGTTTCGATGGGGAGGGAAGAGGCTGTGATGGAAGTGGCCTTGATGACAGATCTCCCAGATCCTTTACAGTTTCAACATCAAAAGCTACAATGCATTTATTTACTTTTAGATCCTGAATAGAAGGTACTGTCATCTATTAAGATAACAGAACACTGGAATGGAATTTTAAAGGATGATTCTTTCAAAACCTGAGTCAGATGACATGCTCCTTCACTCAGCATCTTCTGTATTTCCTCCAAACTCTTCACCATAACCAGTGGGCTCTGATGATCTGGCGGGCAATCTGACTTCTTCCTTTTGGCCTTCTCCTTGCTCCTGCCTTCCAGCTGCACTAGCTTCTTTGCTGGTTCTTGAACATACCAACACACCTCCCCTTTCCGTCTACCTAGGATGCTCTTCCTCCAAGATCCCCTATCACTCCCTCCTTCACCTTCCTCAAGCCTCCGCTCCAGTGTCAGTTTATCAGAGGTCTTCCCTGACCAGCCTTTCTAAAAAGGTTTCCCCAGATCGTTGCCCGCAGCACTCCCTGACTCCCTCGCCCTGCCTCATTGCTTTCTCCACACTTACTGCCACTTGCCTTCTGAGGGATCCATTTATGACTGTCTCTCCTCAAGAACGAATGTTCTTGTGTGACTAGAAGACTTGCAAGACTACAAGTATTTGCTTCATTCACTGCTGTCTCCCAGGCATATGACTGGTACCTAATACAATTTATAGAATGAATAAACTGGGGACTTGAGAAAAACGGTGAAGTTTAAAAAGAGTAGTGTGGGAATCGGTGTGTTAACAGAGATATAAACCTGTGGAGTAGAGGAAGAGTCCTCCTGAGAGCAGACGCCATGGCAGGCTCACCTGTCGCATACAGGTACAGACAGATGTAGATCAGCCTGCCCCACAGCACCTGCGACCACACCTGCTAGTCTCACCAATTCTACCTATGAAAAGCACAGTGGATGAACAGGTACTCTCATGATGTTCTGGAATGTTTTGGTAACTCCTGGATTTACAGACCTGTTCATTTTTATCTGGCAAAGAAAGGCTCATTTTGACATCTGACTTCATTCTCCGCAGCAGGTATGGATTTATGGTATCTCGTAAGACACACGCACACTTATAAGCAGTTTTAACCTTTAGTAAGAGAAAAGAAGAAATAATTACCGTCATGCTTATGAAATACATTTGTTCTTACCTCTCAACTGGTTCCAATGCTTAAGACCTTTTTTTAAAAAAAGAATAACTAATGATTGTATAAAATTAGTTGGAAATGGTTAGTATAAGTTCGATATGCTCCAGGAGGTGCTGGCTTTCATAATATTATCAGTTAACAATAAAAAAAAACCTTATTAACCAAAATGTATAAACAAAAGAACTGGTAATTTTGTGCCCTGTTCTTCTTCTATATGTTGCTTTAATTATTATTGCATAGTTAAACCCTAAGGTAGAGATTTATTTGGTTCTCCACTACCCTCTGGGGGGAAAAAACTGCTTTCAAACAAATCTGTGTTTATAATCTTGCATTCTTGAAAAGCTACAAAGGAACTGCTACTCTGCAAGACTGAAGATCAAAAGCCAACTCTGGGGGAAGCTGTAGCAATGGAAGCAACCAGATAATCATCAGAGATTACTGCCCACTGGAGACTTAGGAGAATGAGTTCAAGAAAAGCCCTATGGTCCCAGAAATGAAAGGTCACTCCTGCCTGAAACAGAGCATATGGTTCTGTAATGGAGCACAGCCACATGAGATAGGAATTAACTGCAGAAAAACAAAGGCCCACAGAGCAGGAAACCACTCCCTCTGCAATTCACTTAACGGCAAACAAAGAATTCAATAAATTATTGATACTTTAAAAAAAATCTTAATAGGCTTAACAACCTAGTAAATTACTATTTAATGAAATAAGAAAAATTCTGACCAAAATTTAAATATAAGAAAGTTAACTGCGAAATGAATGATAAAAAGAGCTTGATCATGATACAGAAAAAAAATCATTGTTACAAAATTAACATGGTAAAAAAGAAAACATTCTAAAAGATCCTAGAAACACTTCAAGTATATATACATGTACGTACAAGTATGTGTTTATCTCATGTGTATGTGAGTGTGTAAACGTAAAAAAAAATGCTTTAATTGGAAGAGCAGACAGTAATAAAGAAGCTCAATTAATCAACACCTTTTAGTTATAGATAACCCCATAAATGTATCATTCAAACACTGCTAAAAATTACCTTTAAGACAGGTATATATTATGGGTTACAATGCAGAGGATTAAATTTCAGATTTAGCAAGACATTACAGTCCCACCAAAGAAGTACTTGTTTAAATTCTTCCTAAAAATATATACCGTGTATTAAGGAAGCTGTCCTCACATCCTCACGTCTACCCACATTTCTCCCCTCCAGAAGAACTGAGCTGGTTGGTGATGCTGGAAGACCAGGACTGGGCTGCTGAGTGGCCTGGCCACTCACTCCTGTTCTCTCCTGCATGTCCACCCCGCTGGAGAGTTCGCCTGCTGCTGGGCCATTGCAATGAACTTACAGGGTCAAAGCCCAGAATAGCTGGGGATAGGTCTGGGTCTGTCTGTCATACTCAGCTCTCCCCACAGGAAGACCTTAAGCGCTAGACTGGGGTGAGGATAGAAATTCAGGAAAGATTGAGAGGCTCTACTTTAGTCTTGATGTCAAGCCACAGTCCCCAGTCCAACTTTCCTAGAGAGCCCTGTGCTTCAGACAATAAAGCTGGCTTTGTATTTTTAATTCCCATCTGCTTCTTGTGTCTTTTTCTCTGTGAGTAAACACACAAGGGAGGGTTGGGATCCAGCTGTATTTCTCTATAACTCCCAACTTCCCAGTGCTCTGGAAAATGGATTCTCAGCTGAGCAGGCTCAAGATTCTTTCCTATTCCTGACAAGGTAAAGTGGTAATTACTCTCCAACTCTGTCAGCTTCTTCTGAGCTAAGTGACTGCAGGCAAGTCACCAAAATGCTAGGTCTCAATAACCATGAGCATGAAATGAGGAGGTTCAACTAGATGACTCCTCGGGTTCTTTTTAGTTCTAAAATCCTCTGCATTAGCTTAACATACAAACTCAAGAAGCAGTCCTATTTTTGGTGGTTACTGTTCTTCCTCCTTACCTTCCTCAACCTTTCAGGTCCTAGCATAGTCATCCCGCTCTTGGGAAGCCTTTCTTGACTTCCATGACCTCTGCTGTTACCCTGTACTGTGATCGTGTTTCTTTTCCCTTGGTGTACCCCTCAATGGACTGGGAATGCTATGCAAAGGAAGCTTCTGGTTGCCTGCTTTCTCCCACCACTTTAGCCCCAGCCTAACACAATAAATATGTGCTGACAGACCACTTCTTGGGATTCAATAATGAATGGTAGCCAGGGACCTAACAGCAAGGAGCAAATACAACCAAACCTCTGCCCCCAAGGACCTTATAATCTAAAAAGCAAAAAATGGTAAGTGTAAAATTTTTGAACCAAGGACTTTAAGGAAGCAACAGCCATATTATAATGGTCTCAAAGTATTTCCCCACAAATAGCTTACTAATTTCAAAGGAGGAGTGGTAACTTTGAAGAGTTTCGAAAACCGGCAAATACCATCTCAACCAATTATCAGACCATCATTAACTAATACCACCAACAGAGAGACACCAACAGCATGTGTCTCCAGGTAGGAAACACTGAGAAAGATGTCACTTCCACGACATTCTTGCCAAAAATGCATAACCTGAATCCAATCACAAAGAATGGAAGATTAACCCAAAGTGAGGCACATTCTATACAGTAACAGGCCTGTGGTCTTCAGGACTGTCAAGGTCATCGAAAGGCATAAGAAAGATTAGAGAAACTGTCTAGGACTTAAGGAGACTAAAGAGACATAGATACTACCAGAAGAACTGGCAGAATGTGAATGATATATACTTTGGATATCAGAATTACATCACTGCTAACTTTCCTCCTGATTTTGATGTTTATGCTGTGGTTATATAAGAGAATGTCCCTGTTCTTAAGAAATCCACACTGAAGGATTCGGAGGAAAATGGCATCCTCTTCAACTTGCTCTCAGATGATTCAGAAAAAAAACAAACAAACCCATATATGTGTGTGTGTGTACGCATACGTGTCTATGAGGGCCGTCTAGAGAGTATCCAGACATGTAATATGAAGAATACAGGTGTTTATGGCTGGATTTTTTTCTGAACAACCCTGGCACAGAGCTAAGGTGAGGGAAGAAAGAAAAGATAAAGCAAATGTGACAAAATGTTAGCCAAATGCTAACAATTAGTGAATCTGGGTGAAGAGTACATAGGAGTTCTTTTATATGGTTCTTGCAATTTTTTGTTAAATTTGAAATTATTCAAAATAAAAAGTTTTAAAAAGAGAACACTATAAATGTAGAACAACGGATTCAGTGGACAAAGAGAACTCCTATAAAAGTTAAATGAAAATCATTCAACCTCAAAATATAAAACGTATTAAAATCGTAATTGACAATCCTCTAATTTTAAATGTCTAAAATTCTTTTTCTAATTAAGTACTTCAAAACGTGTAAACATCTCTTGGTGAAATGCTTTCTTTATGGCAGGTACAGGCCCCACCTGAGAACTGTGCAGAAACCCTGCCTCTCACCCAGGCTGGATCCTGCCCTCAGGTTGGCTTCACCGCTTGATGTTCCTGTCTGTGACAACCCCAATATACCAGTCACTGAGGCCTAAAATCTCAGGAGTCAGCTGCAGCCAGCTCACCACCCCTACCTCATTTTCTTTATCTTATCAGCCTCCACATCATGTTCGTTCTGCCTAAAAAAAAAATGCCACCTGAGGCCCTTGCTGTCCACTTCCTTCTTCAGGACCACCATTCAGGTCCAGTTCCAGGTCCTTAATCACCCTCACCCCAATGATTCCTGCAGGTTATCTCAATGCCAGCCTCCCTCCCATAACTACCTGCAGCCTGAGTAGCCCTCCGAGAATAGCCCTCTTCCGACCTCCTACATAGACACTCTCGTGACTCTTCCCAGCCTGAATGCCTCTACCTCCCTTTCAAGGCTCCCATTTCCAGAATCCCAGCTTGCCTGCTACTCCCCCACAAGTATCTCCAGTCTAATCAAGTGTGTCTCCTCCCTGCCCATGAACACATAATGTGGAGGCTTTCACACTGCTACCCCAAATCTAGAACACCGTGTTCTTCTCTGCCTGTTTTCCCAGAATCAGGATAAGGGCATGTACGTATGTCACTGGATCCTCCCTAAACAATCCTCTCTGGTTTCCTCTTCTCTAAGCCTTTATATTACTTTATAAGATGCACTACCCCAACATGCACTAAGTTATATGCTATCCAGAGTTGATTCACTTTCATTTCAATTCCTGACTGCTCTTGAGCATTTTACATGATTTTTAAAAACTCATCTGGAAAAATCTGAGCTATCAAGCAAAAATAATTTTGTGATTTTTATCAGACTAATTTGTAAGCTTGGCCTTACATTCTGAATAACTTGGCTACAGAGTATAGTACATAGCAGGCACGTTTAAAATGTTAAAATGCCAAAAGTGTTACCTGCCTAATATATTACCTGCACAGGGGAGGCGTTCGAATATCCTCCCATGGTGATAGGGACTGAGAACTGCTCCATAAACACAGGCAATGTGCCTAACTTTCCTGGGAAGATAAAGTCAAAGAGCGACCACAGCTCACGGAGGTTGTTTTGCATCGGTGAGCCAGACAAGATAATGCGATGAGGAGTACGGAACTATTTTGGGAAAGAAAATATTTCTTTATTAAATTTACTTGTTAACAGATGATCACGAACCATACTCCAAAACAATCCCACCCAATCTTGTTATTTAACACGTATATATCATTTTGGTCTT
The DNA here is from genome assembly GCA_004026885.1 of Lyroderma lyra. Classification (NCBI taxonomy): domain Eukaryota; kingdom Metazoa; phylum Chordata; class Mammalia; order Chiroptera; family Megadermatidae; genus Lyroderma; species Lyroderma lyra. The sequence goes on from PVJL010005311.1 coordinate 36,475, forward strand.
TTCCAAAACTTAGAAATTTTATGCGATTTTAAATATAGATAAAACTCAACTACATATAGATTCAAAAAATAGGGAAGAACTTTTTTTTTATTGGTCAAGCAGAATACTATAGATTCGAGCTGGATTTGGTTATATTCTAACAACTGAGCCCTACAAGAGACATTAAGTAATGTGAACAATTATAATTTTAAAAAAACATGATTAAGGGCAAGATAAGAATTTTCTGCATTAAGGCAACATATATATTTCAAATTCCTTATGCCAAAGCATAAGGAAAGATTCAGTAAGACTGTTACTAAAATCAGGGAATTTATTTTCAATTAAATACTGTTATTCACCTGGAAATCCCCTTGCTATAAGAGGTCATACCTGTTTGCAAGCTAGAGTGATGGCAGCATGTGGATTTCGAATTTTGTGTCCTTCGTCCAAGATCACATAGTGCCAGTCATGCCTGCTAATATCATCTTGCATCAGTCGAATGTAGGAGTAAGAAGTGATCAAAATTCCATGACAATGAGCAATATCTCGAATTAGTTTCTCCTAAAATGGTAAAGCCAGTTTTAAATAAGAAGTTAAGTTAATGAGGATGACCCTTAAAATGTCGATGTTCTGATCTTGATGCAATCTAAAGCACTTTATAAACAGGTATACAAACATAACACATACAATTGTATATTATCACCAATGGAAGTTTACTGTATATTTCATTTATGTGTAAGTAGTAAACACTGACTAACACATCCACTACTTGGAGGGGAGGGGGCTCAAAAGAAGACCAGAAAAAGTTATAATATATAAACACTTACCCAATTTTTATTTTTCCAAGACATTCTTTGTGTCAATCCTTGTTAAATTCTTGTAAAATAACAAGGTAGATAGAAAGTAATTTATTTGAAAACAAAAGCAAAAAATGAGAGAAAAGCCAAGGAGATAAGAAACACAAATCCTGGAGCTCTAATAATTTATAACATGAATTCCAGGAGGATAGAATGAAAATGGCATAAAAGCAATGATTTTTTTTTAAATGTAGAAAAAATTTTTGAGGAGAGACTTGAGCCTATAGAGCAAAATATCCTAGAGTGTCAGGAAGAAACATTGAAAAAAGATACAGACCTAAGCACATACTTACCAGTTGTCTGAATTCCAAACATAAAGAAAAATAAGAGAAAATGCTATAGCTTCTAATCAGAACAAAATAGAAAAACACCCCCTTCAGAGGAAAATGGCTTTATCTATGTTGGGCATATTTTCTGTAACATTAAACATGTCAGAAAGCAAAGGGAAAATCTTTCCATGGTTCTAGGAGGAATGTAGTGACCCTGGAATTCTGCATTGATCCAGACTAGCAGTCATGCTTGAGAGGAAAAGTAAATTCCACCTTCAGGCAGGCGAGGACAGAAAATAAAGCAGCAGGGAAGGGCTGGGTACAGTATACTTCATCCAGAAGGCTCAGGGCTGTAGTCACTGAGAAGGGAACGTGGTTCCTTCCCAAGGGCAGAAGGTGTGCCCGCAGACAACAGACCTCCCCAATAGCAAAGCTCATCACGCAGAGCGCTCACGGCAACTCTGAGAGCAGGCAGAGGTCCTGTTACTAATTCCCATTTTACAGATGTAGACACCTAGAGATAGTAAATAATACTCGTATATCAGGTCACACCTCTAGTAAGTGGTGGGGTCAGAATGGCATCCAACATCAAAGCTAGTATTAACTAAGTATTAGGCAGCACTGCCTCTTCCTTCACTATAAAAGAAAAAATCTTAAGAAAAAAATGGATGTAATAGTGATCAGACCAGTTCTTAAAATAAATTACTAAAACAATAATTAAGAAAATACCAAGACACTCTTAAGAAAGGATCTAAAATATGAAAAGGGATTTCTAAGGGTTGTCCAGAAGGTCCAGCCACGTAATATGAAAAAGAGACATGTATGGCTGGATTTTTTTTTGGACAGCCCTGATATTTTTAAGTGTTACTATGTAATTCCAGTCTCGTTTAATGAAAACTGGAGTTAGAATATGGGAAAATAAAAGTGAGCCAAAAGTATCACCCCTGTCCAACAGTACAATGGGGCATAGGTGATAAGATACTTTTTAATTCTTAACTACAAGAGAAAAATAGGTTGACATACATTTGGTAGACATTTATGCTCACTTACTGAATAACCGTCTCTAGTTTGGCATAAACAGGAGAAAAGAAATAGATTGTAGAACTGTCAAACTACTGTAGGGGAAAAAAGACGAAGCATGTCAGGGGCTCCATGTGACAGTGGATTAGTAGTAGCTAGATTTTCCACTGGGTAAGTATGGCAAAAATCTAGTCTCATGTTTAAAAGAGACCCAAGCTGGACTGGCATTAGAAATTGAAATTATGATTAATTATCAAAGATATACCAAGGAAATGCAAATAAAAACAGGGCAGAATTTGAAATACAAATATCAGATGAAAAGAACTGAACAGAAAAAAAGAGGGATATTTTATATTTTAAAGGAGACAACAAAAGAAAGAAGAGCACTGAAACTTTACCTGCCAAAAACGTCATTGTAACAAAACAAAAGCAACAAAACTTAAAGCTGCATTGACAAAGTGGCATATCCACAGCCTGCAGAGGACCAGCCCATAGCTTCTTGGAGTTTGACAGATCAGGAGAGAGAAAGTACATTAAAGGAAACAAAAAAATTTAAAAATTAAGATACAAAGGATCTGAGTTTCACCATTAGTGAGTTCTTTATACTAGCTGTCAGCAGAGCTTCAGGCCACACAAAGAATACTCATTCTTTACGCTCTACCCAAAAAGGCTGAAAACAAACTCAGCAGTCAATACAACGTGCTACAAAAGGAAAATGAGAGAATTAACGAGATAAAAACAAAAATTAGTGAATCTTAAAGAAAAACCTTGAATTGATAAAACAAAAAACTAAATAACTCTTTGAAAAGACCACACAACAGACAAACCTCTGAAAAGTCAGCCCAGAGAACACAGATCCAGAAGCGCAGCAGGAGAACTGTCAAAGGAGGGCCACAGCAGACGCAGGGGACACAAATGTCAACCAACACACCAATAATGAAGAACTTGAAAAAGATGTAATTCTCTTCCCACCAAGTCTACCACACCCAAAGGATTTCATGAGTGAAGTAGGAATTGATTCTGTTATTTAAATTGTTCCAAAATGAAGAAAAAGATAAAATGCATCCAAACATTAATATAAAGCTAGCAAAACCCTGTTTTCAAAACTGCCAGATACAACACATTAGAGAGCCATTACTTTATAATAAAATTTAGCAATATACTAATAAAGCTTACTACAGGAATATAAGAATATGTAAATATCAGGAAATCTAGTGTAATAATTCATGTAGTCACAATCATATAAATTTCATAAAATCCAACATCTTCAAAAATGACATTATCTTAACAAACTAGGATTAGAATAGTTTTTAATTCAATAAAATACAAAAGGGTATAACAAGGGCCAAGAAAATTTTGAAAGAGGAGGAAACTGTCTTCTCCCATGTGGTAATACACTCCACACTTCAGAGTCAGTAACACTGCTTCACAGCTGCAATACCTTGGTGACTACATTAAAGGTCCAACAGGTGAGAGCGGTGTTATTATTAGGATGGCTATTTTGCCATCTTCCTAGTCACAATTTTCAATACCTACACAACACTACACTGAAGGACACACCTGATTTAACCATTTCCTGACATTCCATCTTCTGACGAATGCAGTAATAAATACCTAAGGGCTCAGGTACAGGTCCTCTCAGGACTTGCCTTCATTTGTTTCTCCCTGCCTGCACTGCTCTGCCCCTGCCACGGGGCCCATTAGTGCCTCGTGCAGGAAAGCAGGCCGTCCAGAGATGCACAGCTCCACCTTGGGCACCTCACTCCACCAGTCCTGTGATTTTTAGGAGCCAGTGATGACTTCAATAGCTCCTCCACATCTAAAATTTCCACAGATATTCTGGGCAGGAAGGCATTCCTACCTCACCCCCATTTTCCTCTCCAGAAGAGCAATGGCTGCTAGAGGTCATAAAGCAGGGAGAGCATGAGACAACAGCAAAAGAACCCAGAGTGCTCCGTGCCCCATTCTCCTGCAGGCACAGAGCTATTTCTGTGTACAGACAGAAAAAGGACATGAAAACCACTACAACCATTTGGGGTTTGAAAGGTAGTATGAGTTAAATCACCACTCTCATTTATAAAATATCCACCGGATCATGCCTGAACCCTGCAAATATGCACCCTGGAATTCCCAACTGTGGATACAGTCTCGCCAGGGTCATTCAACTGACTTCCAAGGAACGCCGCCCTGAACTGGATTCTGGACGTCACTTCAAGTTAAACAAATGAGATGCAAGCCTCTCAAATACAAGCTTCTTTTGTATGTTTAAGGATTGAAGTTCATTTGAAAAACTCTGTAATGTTAGCTATAGATGTATAATAATGAATAAGAATTAAGAAGATACTTTTATAAAAAGAATGAGAAAATTCTTAAAATGTGCCCATTGAAAAGATAACCTCCACTTGGTTTTTTTATTTAACAGCCACTTGGTAAAAACACACTAAGACTATTTGTTTTCACCTGATTCAATCTCAGAATTCTATAACTGCCTGGACTGGAGTTTCAATAATGGTGAATTGTTGAATATTATGGACGTCTCTATCCAAACACTTAAGACAAATCATCTCGGGCGGTTTCAAATTAAAAGCTTGTAAAATATGTAACCTCTCCTAGTTTTTGCAATTAATAGGGTACATCTGCAATTAGCCTGACTTACTGAATGCAGTGCTGCTGTCATTAAAAGATGTCTGTAAAAGTACTGCTGTTATTACGGAGGCTCAGGAGACCAATCCCTCCTAGAGGGCAAACAGTGGACTGGTAGAAAACAACAGCCATAAATCACACTGTCAGGCAGCAGGGAGAGCGGCGTGGAGCACAGGCACATGAAGGCCATTCACGGGAAACACAGCACGCAGCTTCCCAGGCAGGATTTACTGCACCTGTAATTAATTAAAATTTCCTTCAAGCTAAATCTTTAATAAACAAGGATTTGTGCTGACAATGAAGAAAAAAAGGGCTCCGGCAACGTAATTTTACAATATACCTCACAGAACAAGCATAGCATCTATCATTTCTTGTATCAAGTGTATACACCATCTCTGAAGTTAAAGGGAATTACATCACTTTGCGTAATAATTTGTGTACTTGCAACATGTCTGAAATATTTAGGATGTTTGAGGGACCTACCGCGTGTCCATTTTCTACTTTTGTTATGTTTTTACTTGACTCCCTTCCAGGTTTTTAAAAACCCAAGTCATTTTACTTTATAGTGTTTCAGACAATAGACCTTTTTAAAGAACACAAAATAATAGTTTCATCATATGCCTATGTTTCTGTGTGGTTTGTTCTTTAATCACACTTTGTAGTCCCCCTACCATCACCAAATTTTAACATTCTATTTCATTGTTTCCATTTGTGGCCAAATGTATCTGGAAGGACATGAGAAAAAAAGGTCTACATTTGAATAATCATGAACATTTTTGATAAAGCAGTTGTGAACCTTCTATCTAGAATGTATTTACACTGAATTAATCCCAAATGTCAGAGCATCTTTTCTCAACTACTGAGATGAGATCTATTATAGTCTTTGTTTCTGATGGTAAAAATTACCTGAGTAAATGTAACCTTTTCCTATATACATATTACCCAACAAATCCCCACAAAATTACCAAAAAAAATCTCCTTTTACAGATGAAACTAGGCTCAGAGAAGCTAAGTGACTTGCCCAAGGTCACAAAGTTATAAAATGACAGATCCAAGATTCAAACCCTGGTCTGTTAATTACAAAATCTATGGTTTAAACTTTTATGCCATTGGTGCACTTTCTATTCTTAAGCCTCTAAATGCCATGAATTAATTAAAATGAGTTAAAACTCTGAGTTATCTAAAATATTCCACAGAATTACTATATCCTGTATAGAAGTAGGAGACACAGAAAGTAACAACTGTTTCTTTCCCCAAAAAAATGGTTAGCTTTGCAAGGTCAGTTAAAAACAACATACAACATATCCACTTTTTAGAGCCCTAATAGCATCAAATATCTGAAATATTATGTTTTTGTTATTCGACAAATAAATATTATCTGACTCATACATCAAGTTTGTTAGAAAAAAGAGATCTCAAAATAAGAAAGGGAAACTCTTTTCACTCCTGTTAACTGAGATTTCAACTGACCATTAAAGGAGATTCAGAAGACTAAAAATGTCTTGTATCTGATTTGATTGGTTGGAAATATTGCCACATATTTTTGCATGGTTACTGAGTTTATATGATAATTCTAAATTATGCTGTCAGGAGAATATTAACAAAGATAATACTGGACCAAATGGTGAAAGAGGTGGGAAGTTAAAAGGCTATTTAGGAAAGAAAAATGATAGAAGCCCTCTATTCAGTTGTTTGATCATTTGATATAGTCTCTAAATGCAAAAATTTCGAAATTCTATGTCATACCAACTATAACAAATCATTATAATAAAGATAATCTACTTGAATGATAAGAAGAAGAACCCTGGCATTATTACTCTTTTAAGTATTTTTAAGGAGAAATTCTCTTCTCTTTCCTTTTCCCCCAGCACTGAATGTCCCTATACCAGAGCACCAATATTACATTTGGATAGGACAGCCAGTGGGGACAAAAAGCTCTCCCACGAAGGAAATGAGCCTCACCTGATAAGGATGTAAAGGATGTCAGACCGTAGATGCTGCCTTCGAGGCCAAACTGGCACTGGCAGAATATTTGAAATATGATTAAGAAATATACTCTACTGTAATCTAACACACATCTGTAAGCCAAGAGGTGTGCATGAGGTGGTAACAAAGATCTAAATATATAAACACAAAAGGTCAGAGCACGGGGATCAAATACCACTTTGGTGCCTGAATCCAGAAGCTAGAGTTTTGATCTTAGAAGTGTTGCTAACAAGGTCTGTGGAAAGGAATTAACACATTTTTGATGTGTCATCATCACAATTAGGAAAATGATACTAGCATTAATAATCAACAACAAACTGTATTTCTAAGTCCAGAGTATGGTTTGAAAGATGTAAGAGGATACCATCTTGATCTTTTGACTAATAGCTTACATCTACAGACACAGTCCGGACTCTACGGAGCTTATAGCCTAGAAACGGTAAGACAGAGATAACAACAGGAAAGCATAATACACAACATATCTATTCACCCAGAGGAGCACAGATAAACCCCCTTTTAGATAATATGGCAAAAACCATGAATAAGTGAGGAAATACAACTATCAAAATACAGTAATTATAGGTAGATGATGATCAATGATAGAGAACAAAAAAAAAAAACTTAACTAAAAAGCAACAAATGCAAGTTATAAAATTCTCAAAATGATAAGTTGTTCTTTTGTTCATTAAAAATGTTTTAAAAGTATATGAATAAATGCATCTGCCAATTAAGAGTTATTACATGAATTTTGTACCCATCTTCCTAAAACTGTTTAGAGCTGCCAATGCCTCCCGTTTAGCCAGTTACCTGCTGTTACAGAGGCCCCTGATTTATAGCCCCATCAGCTCTCAGGCTGTGCCCAGTTGTTGCACTGGACAACAGACATGTCCAAACACCACAGGGACTGTGAAAGCCCACGCCCATAACTGTTTCCAAAACACAGACCTACAAGTTAAATCAGTAACAAGTTTAAATGCATTAAGAGACACATGAAAAATACGTTAAGAACTAAAGGGATGAAGGAAAAACAAGGACATAGAACGGAGTGCCCTAGGTCAAACAGGAAGCACCGAAGCGTGGCAGTGTTACCTTTCTGTAGGTAGAGGAGCCGGTTTCATGCAGAACTGCCACTCTGAACGGGGGCCACCACGTGTGAAACTCCTTCACCCACTGATGCATCACTGTGGTTGGACATACAATTATAGTTGGGCCCAACCCCTCGAACCTGCACCCAAAATATCCAAGAAGAAAACATAACCATGGATGATCAACTGCCAAAAAAAAAAAAAAAAGAAGAAAAAAAACCACAAAACTTAGTTCAAAAAAGAAAATCCTAGCTATGGAATTTATCAATATTTTCTTTAAAGAAAAAGTTACTGAAGTGAAAACCAAGTGAAATCTCTGTGATCCCACTCATCAATTTGTAAATGCTAATACATTAAAAGATAACATCTAAAGTAAAAGAAAAATCGAACAAAAATTATGTGAAAAAATATTTTTTCCTTCTCTATTCCAGATCAGTGAAGGTATTTTATATAGAGAGAGTGTATCTTCACCTATGTGAACGTAAGAGTATCCTCAATTTGTTTGAACCTTTATAGTCTACCAAGAGGTTTCACCCACAGAATTTCGACTAATCTCATAGTCCTGGGCAGTCAGCAGGATAGAAATGTTCCAGTGTTTGAGCTCGGAAGGTTGACAAGTCCAAGCTGACCTGATTGTACCAGGAGATGCAGCAATGCCTAGAAGTCAGTTTTCTGAATGCTGTAGCCTGTTCTTTTCATGTACCATACTGCTCTCTTCTCCATGTGATAAGAAACAAGTGGAAGAGCATCACAGTGACCATTTCTAGTGGAAAGCCCACGCCAGTAGAGTGCAAGCTGCTCTGTTCTTATGGAAAGCAGCTGAGAAATACACAGCAAGAGCCTTACCACCAGTCACCACCCACCTAGCAACCCCAAAGAAACATTCATGTACTGGGATACATACTGCGGTATTTCACTGGAGAAAAAGTGGGCTGATTTTTCCTATTTCCTATTTCTACTTGAACATCCATAAATAAGACAAGGGTTGAATAAATCACCTCATTCTTTAAGGCAGCACAGGATAGTGGTTTTAAGGGCACTGCCTGGGTCTGAATCCAGCTGTGTATAGTAGGTAACTGTATGATCTTAGGCACATTATTTAACCTTTCTGAACCTCAATTTCTCATCTTAAAGTGGGAATAACAACACTGATCATATAGGGCTATATAAAGATTAAATACAGTAAATACTTTAAGGGTTTGTTAAATAAAGTGGGATATCATATAACCATTAATATTGTTTTTGAAGAATATCTAAAAACTTGGGGGGAAAGTTCATAAAAAGTCTTTTAAAGAACAAAATTATTTATGGAATCATCCCAACTCACAAGCACAGAGGCAGCTGATAGGCTGGTCACGGCCACTATCTCAACACCCTGTCCTAACAGAAGCACAGTTAAGTGCAGGCCTCCCCTCTTCCTTCCCCTCGGACCCCTTTGTGGTTATAGCGAAGAGGAGAAAAGCCTCACACTGTCAGCACACACCGTCCCCCTGGTGACTTACTAGCCAATGAGGAGCCGGGGAACTGGCTCACTCAGTGTGAGGGAGGGCTCACAGCAGTCCCCCTTATCCTCACGTTTGCTTTCTGCAGTTTCAGTCCAGAAATATTACATGGAAAATTCCAGAAACAAATAATTCATAAATTTTAAATCACACACCATTCTGAGCAGCATGATGCAATCTTGCGATGTCCAGCTCTGTCCTCAAATCATCCCTTTGTCCAGTATGTATCTACACTGTCCCACCCATTAGTCACTTAGTAGCCTTCTGGGTTTTCAAATTGACTGTCATGGTATCACAGTGCTTGTGTTGAAGTGACATCACAATGCCTACGTCACTGACTTCATTTCATCTTACCATGTAGGCACTGTATCATCTCACACCATCACAAGAAAAAGGGTGAGTACAGTACAATAAGGTATTTTGAAAGAGAAGAAACAGACCACATTCGCTTAACTTTTATTATAGTATATTATTGTAATTATTCTATTTTATTATTAATTACTGTTAATCATTTACTATGCCTAATTTATAAATTAAACTTTATCATAGGTATAAATGCATAAGAAAAACAGTATATACATATATATATATATATATATATATATAGAGAGAGAGAGAGAGAGAGAGAGAGAGAGAGACTGGTACTATCCACAGTTTCAGGCATCCACTGAGGGTCTTAGCACATATTCCCCTCAAATAAGGGGGTACTATTATAATTCTAGGTTGGGGAGAGTCTTCTCTCTTGGTTTCTCCTGCTACACGTAAAGAAGGAAACAGCCCCATGGCTGCCGGGCAGTTGGGATACAGTGCAAGATCTTATAACCACGAGGAAAATGGCCTTAGGAGAAAATGTAAGGACCTAGTCCCTGATGCCTACTGATGATGCTTTGTCTCTACCCACCCCTCTGTCGGTTTCTAGGTATATCACATAGTATGAACAGTTAATTCAATCTGAGGCCAGTTTTGATTTACTTGCAGCCAAAATATCCTGATATGTTGTATTCCAGAGATGCCTGACTGAATCTGTACCATCTGTCCTTCCCTTCTCTCCTGTTACAATGGAGCAAGTGTCCCTTTTCTTGTCTGAGATCCCTTTGCCCTGCTGTGAGCCTGTGCCCTCCCATAGCAATGCTCCCATTATTGTAGCTGCTTCATGTGCAGTCTTGCTGGGAGCTGGGTGCATAAAAGGAATTATTAAACAAGTCAAACTAACTGCGGGTATCTCTACAACACCAGATTTACACTCAGCTCATGATATAAGAGGCATCTGGGAGCCAAGACTGGGTAAGGACACTGCAGACCCACAAGGCCTACCTCTCACTAATTCTTCAACAGTCACTGGCACTTTTTAAACTATCATTCTCTTACTCCCCAACTTTTTTCTGCCCAACATGAATGCTGAACACCTTAAGTTAGATGCACACTGCACACATTTCCCCCATGCTATCTCATTAATCCCCACAGTTTTGATTACTCTACACTGATGATGCCAAATCTAGGTCTCCAGTCCAGATCTCTTTCCTGAACACCAAAGTACCATGTTCTTGGATGTCTAATCGCTGGCTGATATCTCCACTTAGATGTCCCCACGACACCATACATCATTCCCCGCTTCCTTCATCATGCCCTCCTCCCATACTTCCTTATCCAAAAAAAAAAAAAAAAAAAAAAAAAGAATTGTCACCTCCTCTCCAGGTGCCCAAACTGAAAACCAGGTCTCATCCTTGGCCTCCCCCTCTTGTTGTCTACTACACCCAACCCACAGAGTTCATGTCATGTCTACCTCCTAAATCCCTCTCGAAACCACCCTGTGCCTCCATCTACACCACTGATACTCCAGTTCTGGCCACTGCCATCTCTTAGCTGGGTTACCATACTTTCTAGCATGACCATTTCAAAAAACAAAAAATCCAACTGCTTCATCCCTTTGCTTAGAAAGCCTTTTAATGTTTGCCCACTGTTCTTGGGACAGTTTAAACACCATAACCTGGCCTATGAGACCACGAGGATCTGACCTCTCCTCACCTCTCCAGCCTCACCTCTCTCACTGCTCCCACTCCAACGCCTGACAGCTCTGTCTTCAGTTCCTACAAAGTGTGTAACCCTGACCTCTCACCCTTTGCTTTGTCCCTTCTTACCCTCTGATCCTAGCTACCCCTCTATTTGTCCTTCAGATCACAGCTTCTTCTACAGAGTCTCCCCTGTTCCTTTCTCTCCAGATGAGCTAAGAACTCTTCCTCGGTACAACCCATACTAACCCTGTCATAAGACATACCACCCTTACTGTCACTGTGTATTAGAGCCTTCCTAAGCTCCTTAAGGGCAAAGATAGCCTTTTCTTCAAATGATCTCAATGCCTAAACCACAGGCGGCAATTAATGGATACTGACTTTATTATACAAAAACATTTTTTTAAAGGTTGGAAGAAAATATATTGAAATGTTAAAAAAGATTGTTTGAGTTGGGGGATCATGGGTGATTTTTATTCTCTTATTACACCTCAATAAATGACTCATGAACTTAAAAAATTTGTCACAACTTAAGAGTAAACCACAGAGTGCTTGAAATATTGAAAGTAATCTCCTGTACAACTGAAAAACACCTTGTAGTTCTAACAGAAAAATGAGCCATAGCTTAGATGAGGCTTATCCTTATACTCCAATGTGGCAAAATGCTTCCACCTACATCTAAGTCCTCTCAACTCCAGCTACAGTCACTGCCCACGCTCCTCTGCTCCACAGAAAGGGCTCAGACTACAGAAGCCAGAAGCTGCAAACTGCCACTTCCCAAAGAATTCCCCAGTCTTGCTCGGCTCCTCCCCCAGGTCAGTCTGGTGCAGACTTCCTGGGTAGAGTGTGACTCTGCCTTGACCCCTTCCAAGATAATATTTCTTCCTAAAAGGATTAAATGCACTAGCTTCTTTATATCCTCCAAGGGGAACAAAAACAGAGCTACCATCAATATGCACTTAGCAGGGATTAGGAAATAACCAATCAAAATCTGTCAAATAGTAAAATCAAACTCACTTGCAAGTAAGTATAAATACATACCTTTTTTAGGTTAAACAGCATTTTTTTTTCTTTTTATTACGTGTTTTCCGCAAACTGCTACAATAATGACTCACACTTTGTCACTGAAGGCCAGTATTTCATTCTAGCTGGACATCTACTTGGCATTATCATGCCCTTTAACTTCTGCCATTCTCCCTCTAACAGAAGACTGTGGAGGTTTTCACACTGAGTGGAAATCTAGGAGCAGACCTACATTGTTTCTGAACCACAGAAGGGACAACCAAATCCATTAACAGTCACATCAACTGAACCCCCACTTTCCAACCCTCAATGCTGGCAAGATGGGCATTAGAAAAGGTGAAATGTACTAGCATGATTAGCATCAATTACCAAACCAGCTACAGTTCCTTTTGTCTTTGATTATCATTGATTACCTAATGAATTTAGGACAAGCCAATAGTTCCAGGGTCAAATACTTCAATCTGCAGATGGAAATCTGTTATTCATAGCCTAGACCTTATCCAGAATTACAAAGTAAAATATTTACCTTTGAAATATTTAACTTTTCTTCAGGCCATTTATTTGTAATTAGGGGTTTACTAAATGGTATCTAAGACTCTCAAGTATTAACTGAAGTTTGAAAGATAAATAATCTATTTGCTCTCCATCCTGAAATACTGGCAGGGGGGTGGGTCTATCATTAGAATATGAATGGCAAAATAAAAAGAAAATAGTGTATACATAAGAACTGGGAACACAACAACCAGTTGAGATTTTTATTAACCACAAACACACACAGAAAACAACACTGGGGAAAAAAACAAAACAACAAAAATACCCCTTCTTTTACCATGAAATTTCTTCTTGGGATCCCAGAGATTTACATGTTTCAATGACGGACCTTAAAACTGCAACAGCAAAAGCATTTCCAACGAGGGCCCTAAACTCTGCGGCTGCAGGAGTTGAGAGGAGATGGGCACAGCCAACAAGCCCATGCTGGCGGGCGGCGCTTACCTACTCATTCAATTCCATGTGAACCGCATGTGACCATGTGACCATTCATCTATTTTCCTTTAGGGCATAAACAGAGAACTCCAAGTTCAATTCGTTTTAGAGAACATGTTATAAAATTGTTAGAAAAATGTTATGCAATGTGCTCTGGCACATGGAAGTGGAGGGGATCTCTGTTCTTAAAGAGCCCAGTTGTTTGGTTGATATATGACCACATTCGGGGAAGCTACTTCTACCAACAATATTTTAATGAAGACGATCTGGGCTATAGTCCAACATGCCACACTACTTCATTATGGAAAAGAGGATATGAGCATTGATAGCTAATTGATTACAGCTGCTGTTCATTATTAGCCCTGCCTTCACTCCTAGTAGGATTGTCACTACTCAAGAGAGCATGTTTTAATTTTTAGATCAGAACTACACTGCAGGGATGACTTTAGATTTCCTAGGCTGAGTATTAGAGTCCATACAAGTTTCACGATAAGAGAAAGGGAAAGGAGGAAAGGGGTGGGAAATAAGAAAATCCTAGAAATCACATAAGGAAAGATAAACAGTCCTAGAAACTTTCTGGGCCAGCCTGGGGCTTTCTAGTTATCAACAAACAAACAAACAAACAAACAAACAAACAAGTAGAGTTACAGAGCCACGCTAACCAAAGAGCTTACTGAGAACAGAGAAAGCATTTTTACAAATGCTAATGACAGTCAAGGAAAAGAAAATACTACATGCCCATCTTCAACTTTGACGTTTCCCTCAAGCTGGAATGTTCTCACATGTTCCCAAACAAAATGTAACAGAATTCTAATATTTTAAGAAAAACCTTTTCAATACAACTAACAATTTTTAGGATTTTATAATCTCCATTTTTCCCTTCCTACATTTACATAAATATTTGTATATAAATATTTCTAAAATATTCCAGACTTTAAATACTCCTCATGAGAAGTGTTGATGTGCTAACTTAATGAAAGAGTAAAGCGTAAAAACAAAGCACTAAACTCGCAAGACTATAAGGAAGTTTAAGGTTTGTATCTGGCCCTCTCTAAGCACCTCTCTGCTGCTGCACGAGTGAAGCATGTGAACTTTCTATAGTGCTGATTTCAGGCACACTGACACTATTTTAAAGGTGTCCCCAGATCACATCTGAAGTTCCTACGACATGATCATCTGGTGAAACATCTTCCTGTTGTTACTGCATAAGTCTGTTGGACTCTCAGATGCTCTCAGATTAACTGGGTTCAAGACTAATCAGCTCTCATGATTCACCTATAATAACTGGTATTATTTTTACCAATACTGACTTACAGGAAGCCAATTTACAGCTCAAATATGGAAAAAGTCACTGTACTGATTTCAAAATAAAGTATTTCAGTCCTGCCATACTGAACTAATACAGTTTAAACGTTTACTCTTTCAGAATACTAAAGTTTTAATAGTTTATTTAAATTCCTAAAGAGAATGAAGATTCAAATTTAAACATAGTTTTCTATCATTTTAGTCAGTCACTCAGACTTTGGCCTTAGAATTTATATAAAATTCCCTAAGACTGGGAGAAGGAATAGAAAGTATAGAGAACAGACAAGTAACTTAATTTATAAAACAGCGCTATCTATAAATGCTCTCATACTAATTATAAAAGAAATTCAGGAGAATGGCTTCTCCAAAGCTCAAACTTCCCCCACGAATAGACTTTGTACTTACTGTAATGCTCACCTGGTCTGCTGCCAGAACAAATATTTTAATATAAAATTTAATAAGTGGAACTAAAAGTATTATGTCTAATTTAAAATTCCATATTGTGTAAACTATTGATATTAACATAATTGAGTTTGTAAACAATCCATTTGTAGAAGCTAACCTTAGACACAGTATTGACCCAAAATATCTAGTGGGGCTCATCTGCAAAATGAAGCATCAATGCCTGGAATTCATTAAAAGTGTTACATGTTTAATTTCTCCTGCCCTACAGCTCCATTGTCTCGTAAAAATTTTCCTTTGATGTCCCCCACTAAAAGAATTAAAGGAATATTGTAATTGAAATGTCATCAATAATTCACAAAACCCTCCTCCACAGCAATACATCTGATGAAATATTAATTGAGCCCCACAGACTGACAGTCTGCAGAGCAGCACTTGCCTGTAATTTGAACCACGAGTCCTGATCTTGCTGTAGCTCAGACCTGCCAAGAAGGCAATTATCTGGATGGTCTTGCCCAATCCCATTTCGTCTCCCAGAATTCCTCCTGCCTGCTGGCAGTGCAATTCCCACAGCCACCTAACACCTGTCTGCTGGTACCTACAACAACACCAACAAGAAAAAGAAAATGGCAAATGGTGGATAATACAGATCATAACAGAAAGTACTCATGAATTAATCATTTGGCTAGGTTCTAGTACCAGTCAGAGAAACATGCTGGATATGTGTTTTACATAAGTATTATAGTTATAAGGTCATACATTTTTGATTAC
Source organism: Lyroderma lyra (assembly GCA_004026885.1). NCBI lineage: Eukaryota > Metazoa > Chordata > Mammalia > Chiroptera > Megadermatidae > Lyroderma > Lyroderma lyra. The sequence goes on from PVJL010005311.1 coordinate 52,310, forward strand.
CTAGGCATAAAATCACAAATTTTTCTTTACAGAATGTTAACGCATTTCTAATTAAACTGATACATGGGGTAATTAGAAATTATTTCATTTCTTTTTCAACATTAAAAATAGCTTGGTAAACAAGCATAAAGTTATTATATTTTATTTGTATATTTCTGGAAAAAAATCTCAAATATTTTTAGTTTAAGTTCCAATAATTTTTCTATGAAAAAAGGTATGAACAGCATCAAAAATCAGGACAGAGATCACCACAATTTACAGTATATACTGCTGAAAAGTCACTTGGTAATCTTATTATCTCTTTACAGGAAAAATTAAATTTTAAGGCCATAAACAAGTCTGAATAATAAGGCTTCTCACAAAATTAGTATGTAACAAATGATTCTGTCATATTACTAGCAGATGCAAAAAAGAACAGTCTAAAGACTCAAGAATACAAAAGGTCTTTTTAATATTTTAAAGCAGAAATTGATTCAGGGACTTTTTCATAGATACAAACACATCAAAGCTATTAAAATTTTAAATAAAGAATACAAGTCAAAGAGAAATAACATAGTCCCTTCTACAAAAAAAGAAAAAGAGTTGATATATTTCTTTCTCTATCAATGACATTTTTAATGGATAATCTAAAAATGAAATTTAAAAAAGGAATAATGTAAAAAGCATTTTTAAGAGTGAAAGATTTAACATCATGAAAAGATGTTATGCCAAGTTAGACTATACGCCAAGTTAAAAAATAATCTAAAGCAGAAAACACTTAAGTTTTTTAACAATGAAATCCAAAGATTTATTTTTCAAAAATAGTATGTCCCCTAGTATTCTGCAAATCTATTTTAAAAGTCTGACTCTAGCTGTTGCCATTATCATCATGTAAGGGAAACTTTGAATGAGAATTTTGCTGCTTACTAAGCTTGCTAATTATAATATATACTTTGAGTATTAAAAATCAAAACATAGTAACTGTACTATGGACAAGAGATCATTTAATTTGGGAAGAAGGACAAGTTCTATGTGGTATGTAATCAGAGAACAATGCTACCACTTAAGGAGCCTACTGCCAGGGAGGCAACAGGCCAATATAGCCTCAAACCACACTGCAGGGAGATGATCATCCCATTTTATAGTTATAAAACAAAGGCACAGAGAGGTCAAGTAACTTGCCAAAGGTCACACTGACAGAAAAAAATGAGCAAGTCAGAAATGAAATCTAGAACCTCTGATTCCAAACCACTTTAGAGATCATCTTGACAATGGTTCTCAAGGAGGGAGTTATTTTGCTCCCTAGGGGACATCTGGTAGGGGCCGGAGATGCTGTTCAACATCTTACAATGCACAGGAACAGTTGCTACAATGAAGAATTATTCAACCCCTAGTATCAGTTGTGCTGAACATGAGAAACCCAGATCTAGAATAAAAGCTGGTTGTGAACTGGCTAACCAAGACTAATCCCAGATTTGGAAAAAGATGTATTCAAAAAAAAAACTCTCCAAAAAAATGATGTACAGTAGTTCCCCCCTTATTAGTGGTTTCACTTTCTGTAGTTTCAATTACTTGCAGTCAACCACAACCCAAAAATGTTAAATGGAAAATTCCAGAAATACACAATTGAAAACTTTTAAACTGCGTGCCATTCTGTGAGTAGCGTGATGAAATCTCGAGCCTCCCCATCCCATCCTGCTCAGGACGTGAATCATCCCTCTGTCCAGCCTATCAACACTGTGTACACTCCCCGCCCATGAGTCACTTAGGAGCAGTCTCAGCTATCGGATCTACTGTGGAGGTGTCACAGTGCTTGTACTCAAGTCACCCTTATTTTACTTAACACTGGCCCCAAACACAAAAGTACTGATGCTAGCAATTCAGATATGCCAAAGAGAAGCCATACGTCCTTCCTTTAAGGGAAAAGGTGAACATTTGGTACCATCCATGGTCTCAGTCAGCCACTGGGGATTTTTGCAACATATACCCCTCGGATAAGGGGAGACCATTGTACAGTTTCCAGAATCGCTGAATTCTGGTCAATGGACCTCCTTTCACCGAGGTACAGAACCACCATGGACCCAGCTCCTCTGGGCAGAGCAGAGACCAAAATCTCCCAGTGCGTCATTCCAGTGATTTACTACACTGCACAGCCTCCACCCAACAGGGGTCCAACACTCTCTTTTTCGGGGACCAATCAACACAGAGTGGGATGCATCTGCAAAGGAGCAATGGAGAAATGATCAAAGAAATGGGAAATGGTGAAGAACATGATATCCCAGAGGGAACTTGGGAGGGGGCCAGGATATTTGGATTCTATGTGCCCCAGGCAGTAACAGCTGTTTTCTTTTCTACAAAGGTAATCTCCAAATTTTTCTTAGGCATATTAAGTGGCCTAAGAAAAAATACTACGCATCCCTGTAAGTCACATCACTACATGGAAATCCCCCCAAATGGGGACAATGGACGAGGATGGCAAAGAGTGGCTCTTTCTTTCCCTAAAGGCCCTCAGGCTGCACCTGCACATGCTGGGTTCTGGTTCCAACAGTGCCACTAGCTGACTTAGGTTCTGTTGCTTTAATTTCCTAATAACAAACACCATAAAGCAATTACATACCTCAAATGAAAAGCAGGTTATGGAATTGTTTTCAAAACCTTTGAAAAGCATATGAAAATTATTCTTCAGGGCAAGTTAAAAGATTTTTACAAACTATTGTACAATTAGTAAAGAAACTGCTATACTCTGCTGTCCTCATGAGACTAAAGCATCACAAAATAACCACAGATAATTGGTAGATCTTGGCATTGTCACATCAACTCAAAGTTGCATTTACAAGGGTGGCTAAAAGTAAGGTCAAAAGAGTAAAGTTTGTCATTTGATTGCCAAATTACACAGATGAATGCATCTGCTGGGCAAACTTTCAAAACACAACTTTCGAAGTTAAATATGATCTTATAGAAAATAGCACTTAAATGGATAACTGTACCTTCTAACCCCCTTGTGTACAACAATACCCTGTTAATTTAATTCCACAGAGTATGGTAAATATAGTAAAAATACATCTACAGCTTAAAATTAAATTTGCCTGGCTAAAACTTAATCATGCAAGAAAAATGGATACTATCAATCCTGTTAACTTTTTTTCATATAGCAAAAGAAAAGAAACAGAAGTTTGATAACATTTATGAGTATTTAAAATCCTGTTTTGAGAGATGAAAAATGAAAAACACAAAATACTTTCCAGAAATGTACAACTAAGATAAATTAAAAAAAAAAACAAATACGTTTATATTAACAACAATAAGGTTAATAGTCAATATACTGAATCATATAGGAGGGCTGTCCAGAAAAAATCCAGCTATAAATGCCTCTATTTTTTCACATTACATGGCTGGATACTTTCCAACAGTCCTTGTACACTCTTAGTAAGCAAAGTATGCTTGTAACTGTCAATTTCTCTGCTAGAAAATTTCACATTTCTACAAAAATGTACATTCGACTTGAGTCTTCAGGATACTTGCCAATATGGATATTATTAAGTAAAGTGATTACTTAATAAGCAATCACTGTAGAGAAGAGGAAAAGAGTTGCCAACAAATGTCTTTATTTACCTTTCCATAGTTAATTTTCATTTGGGAAAAGCAATAAAGTAGTCACCTCTGTGGGCTATAAAATATCCTCAAAAATTATTAGAGAGAGTCAGAACTGAACTTCTTTACAGTTCTTCTGTCCAGTTATAGCAACCCAACCAGGACACTTCTTATCTTTAGAATTCAGCTTTCCTACGTTTAGTGGAATAAAATAACTACTCCCTGCCCTTCTCCCCAACTCCCGAGAAAAATTAAAACTATAATAAAAGCTCTTTGAGAGGAAATATAAAAAGCATGCTATTTTTAAATAGACATTTTGCACAAGTTTAAAGCATGCCATCAGCTGAATCTATGGAGATTAAACGTAATCATCTTGAAATTTGCATCCTGCACCCAGCTAAGTAATGCTACAAGAGACAGAAAGAAGCTATTTAATGGCTTAACTTCCTATATGCATTGAAGAAGCCTTCCTAAAGAACCTTGTTAAGTAAGTCTCAAGAGTGATGAGACTGAAAATGTGCCTTGGTATTTACATTCATCACGGGAGGCCTGCCTGGGCCTTGCAGGCTATAGGCATGCATCTAGCATGCAGCACCCGGTTATCTGTAACACTGGGCGGCCTCACATATGAAACAGTCAGTTTCAAATAGCAACTTAATTCGAAGGTGTGCACCTGTACCTTCTCTTCTGACATTAGAACATGTACATAAAATATTTAGACGCACATTTGGTCAGTTCAAAGTATTAGACCCTTATTATAACACAGGGCACTCAGAAAATCATCACAACAGTTGTTTATTTCCATATATAAGTAAAAAACCTCCCCAGGATTGATTTTATAATAATAAACAACTTTTTTCTTAATTAACCTGATTTAAGAAAGGGGGTTTGGTTCCTTAAAATTCCTAAGAACAGTAGCCACAAGAGACTCAATGTAGACGGGTTTAAATGTGTTGTGTTTAGTCCGCTGAGACAGGCGCCCAGATTCACCAGCTAACAAACATGCCCGATGCGCACTTCAGTTTATTACCGTCTAACTGTAAGGAACAGCGTGCGGCCAAAATTTCCTTTGACAGTATCTGTACGTGCACAAATTGCTGCGAGTTCCTTAAGGACCTACAGGTGACTACTGTGTAACCTAAAACATTAATTTGTACACAACGGCTCAACGACAGCCACACAGGAAAGAACACGTGGCACGTACTTAAAAAGCTTTCTGAAAAGAAAACCCGGCACTTTAAAGCCTTCATCAAACTCGGCATCACTTCCCTCAGAGTCATCTTCAAGCTTCACGCTCTTCTCTTTGTCCTGCAGTCTCAGCTCATTCCATCTCCTATCATGAAAACAAAAATCGTATCTCCATTATTTCGGTTATAAGGCAGATTAAAATACAGCTTTACATAATGCACAGGAAAAACACAAGCAAGTTAGAATGGGCTTTTAGTGTTCTGCTGCCATCATTACCCAAAAAAATGATACTTGAAGAAGAAAAACAATTCCCTTTTTCTTCCTTCTCAATTCAATTCTTATTTGAATTATTACAGCTGTACTAAAAATATTTTTGTAAGGTCCCATTTCATTATTAAAACTACTTGATCCTCCGCTGGCATACCCTAAGGGAAAATTTCTCTGCTAGTTCCTAAGATTTATGAACTTAATTCTAGAAAAGATTCAATGAAAATTTCAACATAACTATCTATCTCCAAAACAGCAATATTACAAAAAATAGATTTTATTTATAATTACTATAATTGCTAAAGATATGATAGTCACAGTGTAAAACAGCACAGTATCTTGAACATAAAGCAAATTTTGAGTCAAAATTACTATATATATCAGATTTACATATTGATTACTTAATGGGGGCATCAACAATGTAAAGGTAGTAATATAATAATTATACAGCTGAGGAAATGTGTTCACGGAATAAAAATATAACTTAGGAATTTAGCAATATGTTTTTCAGATATAAAATAAAATGGACATTTATATTTCAGAAAGGTGAGGCCATGTATGTGTAACAGAAGAAATGTCTAAAGATCTGGAAATCTTAGCAATACACCAAGGTTGGTGGGAAAGTGCAGCCATTTAGCCAGACTGATTCTGCATTCATATAACTATAATGGACACTGGTGTCATGAGTTTAAAAAAAAGTCAATAGCCTCACATTCTATTAACCTCCAAAGCAAAAAGGATGACTTTTTTCAGTATGCATGCAAGTGACACTTTGAATTTCACAAAATGATGGAAACGAATTAAAGCAATAATACAGAGAAATGCCTTTGAAGTAAAAATCTCACAGGAAGGAAATGAGAACAGCAATATAGAAGAAGACATTCATCTGTCACTCATTATGCAAAAATAATAGAGAATGTGGTAGGGAAGGTAAAGGAGAAAACGGAGGTTATATTGCACACACTGTCCTGACAGAGGAATGGTGTGTTTTCCAATATCAATTATCAAGCCAGCACAGAGGCCAAGTACAGTAATAAGCAACTGTATCCAGGCAGCTGCTGGAGGACCTTAAAGCACATCCTCCGATAAATTCTTGCCTTGCTGAAAATTTCAACTCTTCAAAGTAACAGAAAGAAAGGTTAGCTGAAGTTTAATTGCAACCAATAAGGAAAAACTGGTTGGTGACCTGAAACTGCTTCTCCAGGTACTAAGAGAAGTTATAAATAAGCACTGTTGGTAATTTCCACAGAAGAACAGCAAATGGAAGAGGCCAAGTCTTAAGGAAATAGCTATCATATAGCCATAAAGTTTAATATGTGATAGTCTTTTTTATGTAAAATATTTAATGACCTTTCTGTGCTTAACTTCTAAAAGCCAATCTCCTCTCTTTTATTTGTATTTTTCTTCCTTAAAAATCATCTCCATGCAATTGATGAAATGAAATACCTCTAGGTGGCTATAAAAGTCTTTGTTATTCTTCTGAGTTTCCCATTACCTACAAATTTAATTACATGTAATGGGATACAGCAGTGGTTCTCAACCAGGGACAAAGTTGCCATCCTCTGCCATCCCCCACCACCAGGGTAATTTGACAATGTCTAGAGACATATTTGGTTGTTACAACTGCTGGGGGAGGGGAGATACAGCACTAGCAGCATCTAGCACGGAATGCTATAAGCAACCTATGATGTACAAGACAGTCCTCCATAACAAAATATTATCTGGTCCCAAATGTCAATAGTGCCAAAGCTGAGCTATACAGGTACTGGTAGAACTGTGAAACCAAAATGATGTATATAAGGTCGAACAATTAATTTCATGAACTCACCCTAGAAAATGTGCTACATACCTCATTGCCGAGCATCACTACGGTCACCTTCGAAGTACTGCCTTTGGGAAGTTTATACACTGACACAAGTGCCTAGTCCACGCTTCAGAACAATTTTGGAAGTCTTCTTCTGGAATGGCCATCACAGCTGTCGTTGCACCTAAAACTGACGATTTCATAAATTTGCCACCATGCACTTATGTTGGCAGCACTGTACAAACTTGGCAAGGTTATGACACCTTACGGAGCTGTTTGTATAGTGCTGCCAATGCAAGTGCACAGTAGCAAGTTCATGAACTTAACAGATTTTGGACACAATGACAGCTCTGATGGCCATTCCAGAAAAAGAGTTCCAGAATTGCCTTGAAGGGTTGAGCAGGCGCAGGCATTGGTACATAGCTTCCCAAGGGGAGTACTTCGAAGGTGACCATAGTGATATTTGGTAATGAGGTATGTAGCACTTTTTCTAGGACGAGTTCATGAAATTAATTGTCGGACCTCATATATACTTTCCTGGGGCGGGGGCTGGGAGGGGGGGGTTAAGTATACAAGGCTGTCCAGAAAGTATCCAGCCATGCAATATGAAAAAAATTTTCTGGACAGCCCTTGTATATATCTGAATTCTTGCTACTCAGCACCTGAAATTTAGCAAAAAAGCAATTTCAGATGAGACATTCCTCAGAAACCAAACTCTTACTATCAGCACTCAGAACCAAACATCTGTATAACAAAAGATACTTGTATTTAGCAATTTTGTGGATAATAAAAGTGTGTGAAAAAAATCACAAAAACTAGCACAGCCACTGACAAAAACTTCATTTAGCAACTACTCAAAGATAATTTTATAGGAAGAAAAAGAAAAACACCATAAGATACTGTCTTTAGAAGTTTGGCATAACAGGTCATTAAATATTTTATATATGAGAAAAGTAACATAGTAAACTTTATTGATAGATGACAGCCATTTTCTTACACGTAGCTTTGTGACTGTTCACTTTCCCACCGCACCACTCTGCATTAACAGGGTTCCAGCTTCCTCCTTCTCCTCCCACCCTCCTAAAGCATACAGGCATCATGTCACCACAGAACACAAAGCACCTAGGAAACCACATAAGCCACTATAGAAATGATTGCATTCCAGTGTCTTCCTCTTCATAACGATGAAAAGAGACAAATATTTATTTAGTTTGGCTAAAGGATGACTAAAGGTGGTGGGGAAAAATCATTATTGCCTACAAGTATTTGTATCATTGTGAAGACAAATCGCCCCAGTAGAATCACACACACAGTTAAAGACAGAAAAATGCCAGGGTTATAAAACCACATGCATATGTGGCTTAAGCTAAAGACTGCTGTTAGACAAAGCAGCAATTTCCACACATGACTGATAGCAAAACAGACCTGCCAGGTACCCACTGCACAGAGCAGCAGCACGTGCTGGTCAACAAGCAGCATACATGGCATGCTGGGGAGGTGGAGGTGGAGGTCAGATCTGGGGCATGACGACAGCTCTGATGGCCATTCCAGAAGAAGAGTTCCAAAACTGCTTTGAAGGGTGGACTGGGTGCTGGCGTCAGTGCATAGCTTCCCAAGAGCAGTACTGCTAAGGTGACCACAGTGATATTCCACAATGAGGTATGTAGCACTTTTTCTAGATGAGTTCGTGAAATTAAGAACAGCAGCATCCGCTTCACTGGACTTTGGGGAGGATTGAGGCGTCATATCTAAAGCACTAATTAGCATGAGCTTATAATACAGTAAGTGCTAAATGAATTAATATACTATTATATATATAATCCTATCTATATGCTCACTTACAGAGAAGGAAACAAAGGCAATACATAGTCCCATACAATAGCAAGTGATAATGCAGTGCACCACAAACTTTGAGAGAACTCCCTGAACACATGCATATTTGAACAAAAACAAGGATAGTTCATCAACGTATGCTCAGTAAATTATTATTAGTAACATGATCACTGTGAATAAAGACACCTGGCCATCAGAAGGTACCTGCTAGAATATCTCAATTTGCAAATTCTGTAACAGATTTATAAACAGTGAACTGTCATCAAGTATGGTGTCCTTTATGTCAGACACAGACTGACTTAAAATTGGAGACAGGAAAACATAAAATTTGGGGCCAAGTGAACTGAAATCTTAAAAATTAGAAATGGCTCCAAAATGTCCTAAGTTCTATTATTTCAATAAATTGGCTAGATGAGTGAATTTTTAAAGTGGAAGAAAGCAGTAAGTAGTCCAATATTTACATTTCTGGAAAAGAAATAAATGCTTCCTGTTTTCTATTCTCTCACTTAAAAAATCCACACATGTAATAGTCACAGCTGCAGCCACATAAAACCAAGTGGGCATGGTGTTTCTGGCAGTGTCTCTAACTCCTCACATAACTACGGTAGTCAGCCCACTGCTGACTCCACTGGCAGCCACTTAGAAGAGAACCTAGTAATAAACATAAACTTCAATTCCAATCAGATGCAGGCAGAGAAAACATTCCCTGGCTTCACTACATTCACGCAGGAATGATAAACCTGGTACAGGCCATGGGGCCTGGGGCTGATACTGCAATAATGATCAGGGCCTGACTGCTAGCAACATGGCACCATATAACGAGTTGAACTACACCAGGAACAATATATCCACCAGTTGTAACCTACTGGGATACCCTGTCAACAGAACCCTAACAATAAACCTGAGAGCTAGTTGCTACCATTTAAAGTTAATTTATTTCAAAACAATTTCGAGCATGTCAAGGATGCTCAATACATAAGCACAAAAACACAGCTAGCGGCCAGTGGCTTCCTCATCTGTGCATCTGCATTCCTATACTCTCCCCAACTTGCCTCCCTCCAACACACATATCCACATGCTTCGTGGATCCTCGAGACCTCTGCCCTAGCAGAGCTCCAGAGGAGGAAACCTTCCGTGACCAGTTAGGCATCCTGTTCTCCAGATGCCTTCCCAACCCCATGGCACTCTGGGCACACCCGGTGTCTGCACTAGAATACTTAACAAGTGTTAGTATCTTTTAAAATCCATACCTGTCTTCATAATTGGGAGCCACTAGAGATTAGAGACTTAGTCATTTTTATATCCCTAGAGACCAGTACAATGCCCACAATACCAAAGACACTGAATGAATGAATGAATCAATAAGGTTCAGAATTGGGTTATGGATAAGGAAAACACAGGAACTAAGGGACTAAGAAACATGGCTTGAAAATGGTCCAAGTGGGTCATCTGAAATGGGTTCAAAAAACTTCCTGTTCTATCTCATTTACAGGCTCCCTCCTGCTGGATTTCCTACTCCTCCTGCATATATGACTTTAAGGTACTATGCCTGGTTATATCCATTGGATAAACATGGTACATACAGGTCCCCTACAAAGAACCAGCTATTGCAAAGGGCAACTGCAAAGTCAGAGGAATTCTTAATTTAGAATTCCATACAAAAAAATTTTTTTATATTGAATGTAAAAATTTTATAAGTTATTTTCAAGTCCTGAGTTCTGTTTTTAAGGGCTTCCCAGTGGATTCACTTTGGAACTCAGTTCTGCATACCAGCTGATGGGAAGAATCAAAAGCCCTGAGTTTGGGTCCAGTCTTCCTTAGAACCAGGTGGAAAAGGATGGGCAAAAGATTAAAACTTTTTATGAAAGAATTAGTCTTCTGATAGAGGAAAAAAGAAGTTTAAATAGACCTAACGTACATTTACATTGGAAAGAAAAAAAAATGTTCCCACCTTCATCTTTTTCTTTAATCTATATAGGTAATAGTCACAACTGCAACCAAATAATATAAAGAGAGTGTATTATTATTCACCGGGGGGTTTTCTAACTCCTACATCTCTCAGTCTCCAGTGGCAGCCATTAGAGGAGAATCCACTAAAAATCACAGATTTAAGATACCCACTGAGAAGTGAAAGCTGGATGTAGGCAGACAGCTGCATTACAGGTCTGTAACTGGTAAGGAGAGGTCCCAACTTTAGAAACATCACTTTACAATCACTGCATTTGTATACTCAACCACAAAATGAGCCTAATATTAGGTTCTTATAGAACTAAGTGTATTATACCCTTTAGACACTGTTTATTTTTTTCACTATACATATGTCAGAGGGTATCTTGTAATTATTGGCAGATTACACAATAAGGTAAAATAGAGAAATTTTAGTTAATTATAGGTTAATTTGAATAAAAAATAACAAATGTCAAAACACCTATTAAATCTTGAGCAGGCAAGAGTTAAGTGTAGCCCTCAAGTCTAAAGGCCATCATACTATTCCACCCTTACTGTCAGCCAAGATCAAGATTATTATAATCCACTCTAGGCATGACAGCCTATACATCTAGGACAGCAAGGAGTGTAGAAATCAACCCTTACGAGGCACAACAGGAGGATCTGGAACATTCACCTTAGAACAAAGAGAACTGTGAGGAACCAAAGTGTAAGCTTGATCCACCCACATTTAGAACCAATGAACAGACTGGGAAGTTTGAAGAATATCTTCTGGGCAGATGGCTAATGTCTCCTAGTGTGTTCAAAGGAGATATCACTTTTTATTTCTCCCCAAACAACTACTGATAATGTATTATACTTACAACTATATCGATACTTACTTGATCACTAAGTAGAGGCTTGATCATATTAATAAAAAAGTGTATAAAAGGTAAGACAAGACAAACATCAACAAAACTAAGTTTATAACAGCTTATGATTTAGCTACGCATACTAATACCAATTGTTAAACTGCCTTTGGGGAGTCCCCTGGTGGTGTAGTGGCTAAGGCTTCGGCGCTGTCAATGTTGCGGCCTGGGTTCAATTCCCAGCCAGGGAACTACCCACATAAAGTAAAAAATTAAAAAAATTAAAAAAAAAAAACACTGCCTTTTACTTTAGAGAGAAGTCACCTTTTCATACACATCAATATTTATAAGGTCTTCTTCATGATTCTCCTGGACCCTCTTATTGGCTTGATGGAATCTTTGTAGTACCTTTTACCTAGTGGGCATGCAAATAATAAGAATAGCTATTATTTATTGACTGCCTGATTATGTACCGAATACCTTAGATGTATTATAGTGTGTAATCCTCATATCACCCTTAAAGATGTACTGCTATGATTCCCATTTTATGGATGAGATGTACAAGCTCTCAGAATTACTAGGTGAGATTTCGGCATTCTGAGTCCATGACCTGTGATTTCTAACCCCTATGGCAAATCACCTCCTTAAGTAACATAGCTAGCCCTGGACAAGTTGTGTCTTGAAATTACACATTATGTATATAATTTTAAAATTCAGAGTCAGAAAATACTAAACAATAATAATGGCTTATAATTACTGATGCTCATTGTGTTTTGGGTACTATTTTAAGTATTTTACAGGTATTAATTCACTTAATCCTTACAACCTCATGAGGCAGGTACTACTATTGATCTCATTTTCACAGTTAAAGAAAGGTAGGCAGGGAGAGGTACAGTAGCCTGCCCAATCCAGATAAATGGGCTCCAGAATCTGTACTCCTAACGGTTACATAATCTTGAGTCTCAAAAAGTATTTTTCAAACTCCCTAAAACCACCTCTTTTTTCATAGTACCAGCCCAAGAGTCAATAATCACCTCTTTAATTGCTATACAATGAAAACAATTATACAAGAGTAAACCAAATTCTAAAACTTCAATTCAAATTTGTCTCAAAAAATGTCAGTGCTAAAGTTTAAGGAGTGGAAAGATGGCCTTCATTTTTGTAAAGTAACATGATTTCTTCCTTGCCTTGATATTGTGCAGGGAGAGTCAAAACTCACTTTCCACTGGACACTGGCCATCTTCTCCATGAAACAGTAAATCAGTTTAGTAGTTCTTTTTACTACAGATAATCTGGGCTAAACAAACACATAAGATACATTTAATATCAGACAAAGCGAAATACTTAACTGCCTATATGAACCCACAAAAAATGCATAATATACTTATTAATGGGAATTGTCAAATATTACTAACCTGAGATCATAATTAATAAAACAGTATTATGTCCTCTTCAAGACTTCAAGGAAGTTACTATTGAGCTGTTTTCAAACAGATCAATGTTTCAAAATCGACCTTACTGCTCTGTCTTCATTTTTATGTTCCAAGGGCCATGAAGCCTGGGGCGGTTCAGATCTACACTGACCATGAGAAAAAAGTCACACATCACATAGTTAAATCATTCTTACTATAGGGTGAAATTTCAATCTGAAGATCATTCTCCACTTATTGCAATATCCATGAAAGAAATTCTACAACAGAAGCGTTATGAGTACAATTTGATTTTTAAAAATATATTCAAGGCACCAAGCTGGGTATTTAATATAGTTTGCATTTCTGTAGTGCAATAGGTTTTCTATTTCAGACAGCTAAGAATCCCTTACAGATTAGGCTAATTTGCTAAATTGAGATGCTCGGTGTTTTACTTTTCTTATCTGTCTTTTTATGGTCTATCTGGGTGGACTTAATTGGCACATCTGAGCAGATGAAATACCCTCAGTTAGGAGCCCAGATCTCACAGAGTAAATGAAGACTGATGCTGACAATTATGCACTGGAGCTGAGAATAAGAGGTGTGTGCAGAGCACGAAGCAGAATTAGTCTTCATTTGTGTCTTAGCTTCCTCATTTAAAAGAAGCCAAGATGCTCTCTAAGAAAATTCCTTAAGGGAGTAACGTTTTCTTCTCTTTAAAACACAGATTCTTAGGGAGAAAAAAAAAAAAAAAGAATATAGTTCTATTTCTTGAGAAAGAAATTAACTCCCAGAAACTGATGATAAGAACAATCTTCAAATCATTATATTTAGGTTTCTGGATCAAATCTAGATTAAACTTTATTAAATTCAGATTTTTTGAGATCAAATGGTTTCTTTTTTTTTTTTAACAGTACAAGCAAATCAAGTGCTACAATGTAATCTGGTCTTTACCTAAGTGCAACCCAAAAGGTGCAGAATCTTCAACCAATTTTAGGACAAACAGGACAATCCCATGCGAAGGGAGGCAGCTCAAGACGAATGAGAAAGAGGCTCCATGAAGACAATAAAATGGAAAGAGAGCAACCAAGAGAGTGGTTCTATGGGGTACGGCCTTCAGCAGCATTTCAAGCGAGAAATGGGATCCGCAGAGAGTGTGCAGTTGGTCTCTATCAAATCATGGGAGAAATCAGTTGCTGAGGCAATGCCCTTCTGGTCCAGTAAAGCAGACCTAGCTGACAGATCGCTCGCACCTGACCCAAACCACCTTCAGACTCCAAATGACTTCATCTTTCTGGGCACAGGTTCCTCTCTTCTACAGGGATGTGAGGATTAAACCAATTAACCCACACAACACCAAGCACTGCCAAGTGGTGAGTATTTAATATTAGCTATCATTGTTGTTCTCATATAGCCTGTCCTCAGCCCCCATTGATGCCACCCTTGCTCAGGTCATTAAGGCCTCCAAATTTCCAAATCCAAAAAGCTTTTTTCAACATTTATCCTACGTGGCTTGAACCCTCTCAGCATCTGCAGGAATGATGCTCTTCTGGAATGATGCATGTATATACCCAAACCTTCCAAACCAGGATCCAACTCATCCCCCGGCCACAGGAGCCCCAATGCTCCAGGGGAAAGACAAGGAAGATACTACCTTCCCAATTTACTAAGCCTTGCAGAGTATCAGAAGATATTCTGTAAGATTTATATAATGAATGGAGTCCTTTTTATCTTAAGGTTATTCATGTAAAATAAAGTAAAAAATAGGGTAGAAGTCTTTAAGGTCAAAAATGTATTTAAAAACAGTTATATCAACAGATATATACGGATCTGGGTTACACCAGACCATGAGGCAAACTCTATCCCCATCCACACCCTAGCTATCAGGTCTAGACTCCCTAGCAATCTCCCCAAATCAAATCCCCATCTAACTGGCTTAGGGGTTTGGTTTAGTTTCTTGTCCTGGGAGGTGATGCAGCTATGTACTGATTCTTGGCACCACCTTGTGATCACATCTAGATATTGCACATGACAGATAATTCCACAGGCAGAAGGAAACTGGCATTTACACACCTAGTCCTGGCTCCCAATCCCAGTTCGACCTCTTAACAGTGCAATCATGGGCAAACTGATCAACTTGAAATGGCCAAGATAAAGTATTTGTATTGCCTACTATAATTTCAGAAAACAAAAGATACATATATATAGGATCAAAGACTAGAATGAAATGTAGGAAAATAACAAAAAATAGAGGTGATAGTATTTTTTATCTTATTATATTAATAATTTTACTATAAAAAGGCAAAAAAATCCTAAAAGTGAAAGGGGGTGCTGGCGGTGAAGCCTACAAACCATTCAGAGGTATAAACTCAAACCAATTTCAGGCTGTGATCTCAGCTGCTTGGCCCAAAATACCAGACAGTCTGAGAAGACTCAGGCACTACCTACTGAAGAGACTTCTTCTGAACTCTACTGTGTTTCACTGAATGGGGTGGGGATGGGGAGGTGGAGATTTATTCCAAAGCAATACCAAACTGACTTTGGGCTGGAACAGGAAAAGAGCATTACATTCTCAAACCCCAACATCCGCATCTACAATTTACTTCAACCTCCTCAATGGTTCCCTAAATGGGAACGCTAAGGGCCTGTGATAATGAAAACACCACCCACTAACCTCAGAATTAACAGGAGCTCAGAGAGCAAGTGCAGTGCCAGCCCCTCCTCCTCATGACCTGCTGCCTCAGACACTGCAAGCTGAGCCCTGAAGATGCTCCTCAGGAAATCAGATGGTCTATTATGTACAGCACTTACGGAATAAACTAACCCCAAAGTTCCTCTCCAGGCCCTCGCCTATGTAAACACAATTTGCAGGGTACATAAAAGCGGATGTTAGAAAAACCAATGTACAAACTGAATCTGCCAAAAGTTTCAGCCTCAGAAGGAGAAAGAACATGTAAGCTGACTTAGATACATCAACTGGTTCCTAAACTTGACAGTGCATGAGAATCACTCGGCAAAGCTTTTCAAAATTACAGCCTGGTAACCCCAGGCCAAACCTCTTAAATCTGTACTACACTAGCAGGGCTCCCAGGTGATTCTGTATAGCCAGCCTGTGGGCTGGGAACCTTGGCTTTAGCCTATGCTCATTGCCAAGGAAATACAGGCTGCTAGGTTAGCGAGTTAAACAATAATGGCTGGCAAACGGAAACAGACTGTGGTTCAGGGTACAGGTTTATGTCAGATTATAAATGCTAATCCTAGTCATACCCGCAGGAGACAAAACTTTTATGTAAATACATCCTCTCACCCAAGATGTAACCTGACCTACACCCCAAGTGTGATCCAAGCAGTGCTAACCACTGCTGGAGAAAGAAACAAAAGTTGGTGATATTTTCTGTTTGTGCTCTATCTCAAGTCTGGCAAATAGCTGGCATGAATACTGTTGCTTCCCCCTGCTGCCCCCTAATGGCCCACATGTGGCACTCTTTCCCAGGGAACCCAAACAGAGCCTCTGTCTCCCTCGGAACAGTCTACCTGCCCAAGATGGGAGTTGGCTGCTGAGGTGAGGGCTTGTGCCCTCCCTATCCTACAGTAAAAAGTTTAGAAAAATGGGCCTCTGAAGACCACAGCCACCACACCAATATGAAGGTAATCTAAATGAGACCCCTGAAGAAATAATGGACCTCCATGGAAAGCAAACATTTTCATATTCAATGATGCACTTGATGTTTTGGACAAATGTGGCAAGTGTTTAACCTGTATTCTAAGGTCCATGTCAACACTGCTGAACTAACCAACAGACAAAGTCCTGTGCTGGGATGAACCTCCTCCACAAAGTCTTCCCCAAATATCCAGTCTGAATTCATTATTCTCTTCGCACTGGTTAGGTCCTGCCTGTGCCCATGTCCCCCAAAAGACTGCAAGTTCTTTGCCGCATACCCAGGAAGTCAGTCCTAGAATGCAGACATGCATTCACGCAGTGAGAGGCAAGATGAAGCCATGGCAGTTGACCTATCTCAACTGGGAACTGAGTCAACAACAGAGGTAGCAAGGACCACTGATCTCCGATGACTTTGAAGAGAAAGGTGCACATATGGAATGTTCAGTCTTCTTGGACACTCTGGGCTGTGCTGGCTGTACAGATAGGATGAGACAGATGACATGTAAGTGCTCATCAGGGACACATATCACCCAAATGCTGAAAGTGTGTTATTTCTAGTAAGTCTTAGCTTGGCTCATGGAGCTCCCAGACCCAAGCTTTTCAGAGCAGCAATACATTTTAAGAGCTAACCTTCACTACTAAGAGACATACTCTAATGGAAATTTTGGTACCACAAAATTAAAATTAAAAAGTAATGGATGTTTTGTAAGATCTACATACCACTTACATTTAAGAACTGACAGAGCATTTACTTCTAAGAAGTAGCTCATCCATCCTGGTACATTATCAGAGGTATGAAAGTCAGAGAACACCACTGAGGAGACAGCCTCTAAATGCAATCTGGTCCAGTGAAGGAAGCAGGATAAAAACGTGGAAAGGGGAAAATACATGGGAAGGTTAATAAATGGTTAAAACTTCAAAGAGTGATCTGAGGTCTTGTGCTACATCAGAAAGTAGGATCGTTAAGTGCTATCATCCAGTTCCAGAAAAGGTTAAGCAATAGAGAAGGCCTGGTAGGAAATTCTGAGCATCATTAAAGAAGATACAGCACCGAGTTAGGAGTAACCTAGAGCTAATGAAAAAACCTGTGACTCTCAAGTTGAGAGAATAAAGGCACCAGTGAGATGTCTAGGGGTCACCCATTTTCACTTCTAAGAGTTTAAAAGAGCATTACAATTAACAGGGCTATAACTAATACATATTTAAGCTCAAAAAAGATGCCTAGCTTGGGTACATACTGCAAAGTGTTAACCATTTTCTGTGTTGTAAACTACATGGGACTTTATTCTCATCATCCATCATCAAACAACGCCAAGACAAGAAATCCTAAAGTCTTTTTCTTCACCCAAAAGAACAATTTCAATCTACCTACAAAGATCAACAAGAAGTAACAAAATATACAGTGACTGGCAGTTCTGAAATGTTCGTAATATACTTCTCAATCCTGAGCATTTTATTTTAACACCCCCAATCCAAAGCATACCAGGGATGTAGTACAAATATTTCCATGCAGATATCTGCAATTTAACACCCTTAATAACTGCAGCTATAAAATTTTAAGAGCTATAGTATTTTGGTGGCTATGAGAGTTATTGGTATTACTGAAATTCTTTTGAGGTTTTACTGTAACTTCAGCAAAAAATTGATGAATATATGGCTTTGGAAATAGCAAAGCGTTTTACAATCTTAACATTATTTTTAAAAACTTAGAATATAAACTAAACCCATATTTGAAATTCAATCAAAATAAATTGCTCTTGATCAAAATACTGATATATTTCAAATATACTTAATATTGACCCAATTTAATGAGAAGAATATATTGCTCTATAATCAATATGTTGAGATTAACATTTTTATTAATTCTCTACAGTTAGTTAAGAAAATAACTGATACCACTCACTATTCGAGAATACTGAGCAGTGTCCCTCAAAAAATTTCACAGATATTTAACGTGTAAAATAACTTTAAAGTTGCAATGAGAAGTGACAAACTTAAGTTACTCTTCAACTACGTACTCCTCAACTACGTATGACTGTGTAAGGCACTACTACAATGTGAGTACAACAGCAGCTCTAAACAACTGGATTTAGATCAGTGGTGTCCAACCTTTTGGTTTCCTTGGGCCACATGAGAAGAACTGTCTTGAGCCACACATAAAATACACTAACAATAACGATAGCTGTGAGCTAAAAAAAAAAAAAGGTCGCAAAAAAAATCTCATCCTGTTTTAAGAACTTGTGTGGGGCCGCATTTAGAGCCATCCTGGGCCGTGGGCTGGACGTGCCTGGATGAGATCACAGGTCCTCAAATTATCTGTGGAAAAAACTGTGCTGCATCTCCTGTAAAAGGTAAGAGAACGTGTACAGCAGGTTGGATGTGTGCCATCGGCAGTTCTAAATAACAGAAGAAAAATATCAAGTCAATGTCAGGTCGGTGGAAAACTAAATGAAATACAATAAACTAGATCTCCCTACATTGAGAAACAAGAAAAACCTGTTGAAGAAAAAGCCATCCCTAGAGCAAATATTTAAAAGTAATCTATTAAACGAATTCCTTTATTCCTGGGAGTTTCTTAGTAAGCTAAAATGTAAGACTGAAGACATGGCAGTGTTGTGCTCAGGGGGACAAGGTGGAAAAACACTGGTCACACACTGTTTCTAATGCACAGAAAAGTGTGCCAACATGCAGCCCTGACTTTGCCAGCGGACGCGCTCACCTTTCTGGCTTACAGCTTACTTGCGTCATAACACTGACAAAGTCATGGAAAGTGCGTGAATGACAAAGGCATGCTGTGCACCTGAAGTGCACTTCTGGCATGAGAACGGTTTCTAATTCTGTAACAGCTACTTTTTCAAGACAAGGAGGGAGGATTTAAGAATGCAAGCTTATTCTCTCGAATGCTAAAGCTTAAATTTCAGCTCTTATTTGGAGGAACGTCTCCTAAAATTAGTTTCCTGCTTCAAAAGAAAAAACACCACCACGCACCACACGCTGCAGAGCCCACCTTTTCCATCTCCTCACCCTTGTCACAGGGCGACCACTCTCAGTATAAAGAGACACAGCCCGTGCCTCAAGCCTCTGCACCTGCCTCTTGCCCCAACCCACCCGCTAGGCTCTTCTTCTAAGGCTTGCCCCCAAATATGAGGGAAGGGCCAGAAGGAGAAGCATTTTGGGTGAGCTTCATCAGGGACTCAGGGGCTCTGCTGCAGGAAGTCCGACCTTGGATAAATGGGAATCTACTGCATTAGGCTGACTCTAGAACGCTTATTTATTAATAAACCTGCAGCCTCCGATGAAGCGGCAGTACCACCTGTTCACTATCTCTGCACACTGACCTTAACCGCTGCTTGTAATAACCTTCGTCTCCATCGTCTCGGCATCTCACTACTTTCCGGCTTGCTGCTGCTCCTCCTCCGGCGGCTTCGGCTTCTTCCCCGGAACTCGGGAAGAACTCATCATCAGTATCTTGCGTCCTGACGTTCTTCCGCCATTTCCGGTGCTTGGGCACAGGCCCCAGCTCAGAACCAGCGCCTTCTCCGGAAAGGCCCGGTCCTGCAGCCTCGTCCTGCTCACCTTCCTCCGTGGGCAAGTACTCGGAGTCCTCACCCTCGCCGTCTCCCTCTGCCCCTGGCCTCGCGTCGGACTCCAGAGGTTTCCTTCCCCTCAGCAATCTCACCTTTCCCTGGAACTGAAGAGCCCTCCTCTGGAGCTTCTTGATGTGCTTTTTTAAGCGCTTATCTGTTTTTGAGAGAACTCTGCTCCTCTTATTGGGTTGGTTTTCATTGAGCGTTGAACTCAACTCAGAAGTCACCAAGGCTGGTGTTTTTCTAGCTGCCCTTTTATTACAAGCTTGCTTCTTCCTTTCAAAAGATAATTTTGCTTGATCTGCCAAATACTTTTCAAAGCCTGATGCTTCATTGAGCATTAGTTTTCTAGGCTTTTTCTCCTGTTTCTGAGTGATCTGGGTACCAAAAGGTGTCATCTGGCCAGTGCGGATGAGCTCTTCCCAAGCAGTCTCCTGAACAGGCATGAGCATGCTGCCAAGACAGGACGGTCCCGCTTCTGAAAGAGGGACAACAATGCATTGGGCACACGTGTAAAACTTGCAGGAGTACAACAGATACATTCACTTAACCAACAGACAGCAGTTATTACAAATAACTCATCTCATAATATACAGATAGACAGATAAATTTAGCTGTTTCCTTATCAATTAAAGAGTAACCTGGGAGGAAGCAATCTCCCAAGGTTCCAGGTCATTGCTACTACCAGTATTCAGGTGGAGTGAAATTCAATAGACAGTAAAACTGAAAACAGACATCTAAAGTAGTGAAAGCACACACCTAAACAGGTAAAACATAAACGTTAGCTCTGCACTGCCCAATGTGATGGTTACCATGGGACTATTTAAATTTAAGTTGAAAATCAGTTCCTTAGCGGCACCTGCCATATTTCAAGTGTTCAATAGCCACATGTACCTAATGGCTATCATAATGGACAAAACAGACATTTCCATCATTGCAAAAGGTCTATTGGACAGCACTGTACTAGGTGTGTAAAGTTAACTGGCTAAAGAGATGGACTAAAATTGGAAGTTATGCCATAATAATATAAAGTAACCCAGAAATCATCCCTCTTTCATTAGTTGAAATTAACCTCTAGCAAGATTACTTTACCTACCACCAAAATATGAAAACAAAGCTTAACAGAAAGGAATCCATATTCTAAAATCTACCTTTCTTGCAGGCCCATAATAACAAAGCCAGCAGAAAGTGCACAAATCCTAAATGTACATACACCTCAATGAACTTTCAGAAAAAAAGCACACCCATACACCAGCATCCAGATCAAGAAACAACAATTACTAGAACCCCAGACTGCCCTCCTTGGTGCCTCCAAGCCTCCACCCCACTCTAAGACAATTACCTAACTATAAACAATATACACAAGTTGTACCTGACTTTGAACTTTATGTAAATGGAAACGTTCATATTCTTGTGTCTGGCTTCTTTTGCTCAACATTATGCTTGTAAAATTCATTGCCAAACAGTTTTCCAAAATGGTCCTATCAATTTTAGGTTCCCCCAACAGTGTTTCAATTGGGCCACATTCTTGCCATTCCATTTTAGCTATTCTGGTAGGCATGTAGCAGTACTATTTATGATGCAATTTGTATTTTCCTGATGACAAATGAACTATGGTACCTCTTCATAAATTTACTGATCTTTTGGATAGCCTCTTTTGAAGAAAATGTTCACATTTTTTGCCCATTTTTCTCATAGGCAGTCTGTCTTTTAAAAGATTTCTAGGATTATTTTATACATTCTGGGTTCAAGTCTTTTGATTAATACATGTATTGGAAATGTCTTCTTCCATTCTGCAGTTGGCCTTTATCTCTTTTTTTTTTTTTTTCAGGGGGGTCGGGCGGGGGGGCGGGGGTTAGTTCCCTGGCTGGGAATCGAACTCAGGCTACGGTGATAAGAGCACCAAAGCCTAGCCACTATACCATAACCAGGGAACCCCCTTCATTTTCTTTCTTTTTTTCTTTTGTTTAAATTCATTTTTATTGTTAGACTTATTGGGGTGACATCTGTTAGCAAGGATTACATAGGTTTCAGGCATACAATTCTACAGTGCATTGTCAACTTGATGTATAGTAAGTTCACCACCTAATGTGACTTCTCTTTCCATCACCTTATATCTAGCTTCCCCCACTCCTCTCCCACCTCCTCCCCTTTCTCCCCTCCCTAACCCACTCGTCCCCACATAAACATTAAACTATTGATTGTGGCCATGGGTTATTTGTTTCTTCATTTCTTTTTTCTTTGCTTTCAGTTTTATATTCCGCATATGAGTGAAGTCATACAGTTCTTTGTTTTTTCTGTCTGGCTTATTTCACTAAGCATGATGATCTCCAGGTCCATCCATTCCCTTCATTTTCTTAATGCTATCTTTTGACATACAGAATTTCTTAGTTGTGATATAGGTCATTTATCAGACCTTTTCCTTTACAGTGAGCATTTTTGTGTCTCATTAAGTCTTTGTCCCAAGATCATGAAAATGTTCTCCTATGTTATATTCTAAAAGTTTTGTTTTACCATTCACATTCAGATCTACAATCCATTTGAAATTTATTTTTATACATGGAATAATGAGCCACGATTCATTTTATCTTCATGTGGATTAACCCAGCACACTTATTAAAAAGATGACTCTTCTCCACAGCACCGCACTGATACATCTGTCATAGATCAAGTGTCCAGGGGTGTGTATGTTTGTTGGAGCCTCTAGTCTGTTTCACTATTTGTCTCTCCTCGTGCCACTACTACAGTGACTTAATTACTAGAGCTTGATAATAGGTCTTGATATTCTGTCCTTCAAGATTGCCTTAACTAACTACTCTTGGCCCAGTTTACCTTTATATAAATGTTAATATTCAATTTAATGTCTCCTGCCCTCACTCTACATTTCCTGCCCCATACTCTCTTCCTCACAGCCCCCCTAAGATTTATATTGGAGTTGTACTGAAACTATAGATGGATAGAACTAAAATCATTATAATACTGTATCTTCTGATCCATTATCATGGCATGTCTCTCCATTTATTTAAGTCTTCTTTAAATTTTCAATAGTATTTTCTAGTTTTTAATGTAGAAAGCATTGCAGGAAACTATATTTTTTGCTAAAATTTATTTCTAAGTATTTGATTTGGATTATAATAGGCATCTTTAGTAAGTTTTATTTTTACTTTTACTGTTATATAGAAATATGACTGATTTTCATATATTGGCCTTATATATTCAATAATATTACTAAATTCACGTATTAATTCCAGTAGATTATCAATTGATTCTTCTGAATTTTCTACATAAACAATCATGTATTCTATGAATGACAATGGTTTTATTTCTTCATTTCAATCCTTATGCTTCTTATTTTTCTCCCATTACCACACTGTCCAGTACAATATTTAACAGAAAAGAAGACAGTAAGCACCTCATCTCATCCCAGATCAGAGGAGCAAAGCTAACTGTTGCTCCTACCTAATTCCAGGAAAGGAATTTTTATCAGCTAATCCTCACAACCACCTCTGAAATGGATCACTCTGTGGAGTATAGGAAAGGAAACCTCAGGAAAGCATGTGAACAGAAAAACGAAGATCTACCATCCTTATGCCTATCTCATGGGTTCAAAGCAGACTTGGAAAGGTTAAGGAAGGTAGCTAAGGTCTGTGCCTCAGCAGTACAAAGCTGGGGCACACAGAGGCTGGGCTCACAGGCACTCTGTTCTACTACCTCTCCAAACAGGGTTTGGGGTGGAGGAAGGTGCTAAAAGAGACCACGAGTCTGAAGTGCAGGTTGATGCCCCAATGGAGAGGTTGGTGCAAACATAATTGTGGGTTTTGCATTGCTGAAATTTGCCGATTAATATTGGAATACAATCTTAAATAAATGTGGTTATGTTATAAGTAACTTTAAAGCACACTTCTTGCTTTATGCTTTTTTGCTAATGACTTATTACTTGCTGTTTATGTTTATTTTAGACTATGGAAATGATATTAGACAAAAAGCAAATTCAAGTGATTTCCTTATTCAAGATCAAAATGGGTCATAAAGCAGCAGAGACAACTCACAACATAAACAACGTTTTTGGTCCAGGAACTGCTAATGAATGTACAGAGTAGCGGGGGTTCAAGAACTTTTGCAGAGACAAGAGCCTTGAAGATGAGAAGCATAGTGTCCGGCCATCAGAAGTTGACAAAGACCAATTGAGAGCAATCACTGAAGCTGATCCTCTTAAAACTATATGAGAAAGTGCCGAAGAACTCAATGTAGACCATTCATGGTCATTCAGCATTGGAAGCAAATTGGAAAGGTGAAAAAGCTCGATAAGTGGGTGCCTCATTAGCTGATCAGAAATAAAAATAGCATCATTTTGAAGTGTCATCTTCTCTTATTTTATACAACAATGAACCATTTCTTGATCTGATTGTGAAGTAAAATGTGGCTTTTATATGACAGTGATGAACAGTTCAGTGGCTAGACCAAGAAGCAGCTCCAAAGCACTTCCCAAAGCCAAACTTGCACCAAAAATTGGTCATGGTCACTGTTTAGTGGTCTGCTGCTGGTCGGACCCATTACAGCTTTCTGAATCCCAGTGAAACCATTACATCCGAAAAGTATGCCCAGCAAGTAGATGAGATGCATCGAACACTGCAATGCCTGCAGCTGGCACTGGTCAAAAGAAAGGGCTCAATTCTTGTCCATAACAATGCCTGACTGCACATCATACAAACAAGGCTTCAAAAGTTGAATGAATTGGGCTATGAAGTTTTGCCTCATCCACCATATTCACCTGACCTCTCACCAACCAGCTACCACTTTTCAAGCATATCTACAACTTTTTGCAGGGAGTGCCTCCACAACGTCAGCAGGATGCAGAAAATGCTTTCCAAGGGTTCATCAAATCTCAAACCATGGATTTTTAGACTACAGGAATAAACAAACTTATTTCTCATTGGCAAAAATGTGTTGACTGTAATGATTCCTATTTTGATAAAGATGTGTTTGAGCCTAGTTATAATGATTTAAAATTCATGGTCCGAAATCGCAATTACTTTTGCATCAACCTCATAGGAACCTGTAGCTCAGAAAAGGGCAAGGCCATAGGTTTACAGATTTGTAAGTTACTAGGACCTAGGAGACCCCAAATGGATGAGATTATTCGGGGAGAGGTCTAACAATATGGATCAGCAAGAAATTCTGAAAACAATCAACATTTAAAGCAAGGCCAGAAAAGCCAGCCAAAAATAACTGAACAGAAATGGTCGGGGGACCAAAAGGAAAACAAGGAGACAGGGATCCCAGAAGGCAAGAAAGTATCAGTTACTGAAATAGCCTAAATGGAGGAAGGGTAAAAAGAGGCTTTTGAATTTAGAGAAGTAACTGTTACTCCTGGGCAAAGTTTTAACAAAGAAGCAACAGAAGGTAAAGACTGCAGCAAGTTGTAGGAAGCCAGACGAGAATATCTATTACCAATGAGAAACACAATACCTCAGCAGCAGAAAGCACCAATGAATTTCTGAGAATGAACTTTAAAAGCACCTGTCTCTAATATCATTTTTATTGCCTCAATTAATTCTTCATAATTCTCTTGTTTTACTGACTAAATTTCTGGAGCTAGCAGAAAATATTTGCTTGAAGAGCTTACATGCTAAGAAGCCTTAATTTATATTTCACGTAATAAATGACTAAACAGCTACCAATAATTTCTAAACACACATATACACACATATTGACTACAGAGATTTTGTTTCAGAGCTTATGCATTTTACCAATAAGTTTTCCAAAAGACACCCATCCAAGGCAGTGATATAAACAAAATCATGGCCATAGTACAATAGGAATGGAAGTGTCTTTTCTTAGATGACAGAATTGATGCTTGGAAAGCCTGCCAAATGTCTCAAAAAGATATGTAACAGCAATTCTATGAATGCTGATGGACACTGCTGGGCTTACAAAATGTAACTGAATCAAGATGTTAGTTGACTTTATGAAATTAAAAAAAGAATGTTAAGATTTCTAATTTATTAAACATAATAATAAATGTGCACCAACAGTTAAAATTTTACTTTAATTCTCTAAAATCCCCATGTAACTTAAAAAAGATATGGTTCTGCAGGTGTAGAGAATAAACTCTCCTAAATCAGTTTTGACATTAAGGCAAAGAAACACATTTTTCTCAAAACTCAGGCCAGGACTAAAGAGATACCTCTGCACTGACTACAGGCATCGGGCATCAGTTCAAGAACTGTTGCCAGTACCCTCACCTGCACCCTCGTCCTCCAGGCTGGCGTGATCCATTTCAACATTTGCGTCCACTCCTCCAAGGATGGCCTGGAGACGTTTTTGTTTTGCTGTGATCTTCTTTAGTTGTTGTTCCTTAAATGGTAAATAGTGAATACAGAAAACAGCAATGAAGTGATTTATTGTTAAATACAAAAGACAGCGTTACAAAATTTAAAAACTTTAATTAAGAGCAAAATAAAAATAAAACAGAAATTCCACAGATTACAATTACTATAGAGAATCTTATCTGAGCAACTGCCATTTTTCTAGCTGGAAGTAGGCCTCAAAGCATTTCATCAGCAGGTATCTATGTCCCCACCGCTCTGTCCTGACTAGGTGGCACACAGCTTTCTACCTGCTGAGCACTGTCACATTCACACAGACTGGCTCTCTGCTGATCTAGGAGGTGGAACTGCTCTATTTGGTTCCCCCATTGCAACTGGGTAAATCACCACATTTCTGTGTTTCTGACCTTAGCAGCCCAATGAGCTATGAGGTCAACAGGCTTTAAGGAGAAGACACATAAACAGGAATGTTGACAAATGGAAAAAAATCAGTGCCCTTTAATAACCTACCATATTTGTGACTGATCACAAACTTTTAAAATGAGAATGTATTTTGGTATATCCTCTTACCCCACTCACCCAGACTGCTCAGACATGGGGCCAGTTCCAGGGCCGCCCCAATTAACCAGGCCTGTGGTCCCTGGTCCTTCCTAAGTACCAAAAATGAGTGTGCAACCAGGGGAAATCCTGAAGGGTAATTTTTTCTTGCAGCTTTTCTCGGCAAAATCTCATTTAAAACCCCCCTTCTCTCTGAATCATCTCTAAGTATCAAAGAGCTGCTCAAGAAAGCTAGGAACATATAACTGAGTTGAACTATCTCTAGGGTAGCCTCCTCTCCTTTAAACCCCAGCCCACCAGGAGCCCAAAGTCAGAAAAGGTCTCTGCACAGTAATTCACATATTCCCACAAAAGGCCAGACGCCCCTGCTCTCTGATTTGGGGAGACCCAGCGGCTTCAAGCCACTGTGAGCTGTGACTTTCAGGCTGCTATTCTGGAGGTTAAGTAAGAGAAGATGGGGTGGTAAAGATAATGGACTGGTGAGTGGAAAGCAAAGGATGGAACTGAATCTATACACACCTCCACTAGTACGGCTTAAATGAAAGATGCAAAGACTCTACTCAACTCACTACAATGAAACAACTGCAGTCACAAGAATATTTATTAGTCATTTCAATGACTAATAAATGGATGGGCAAAAATAAAATGATCAAAACTAGTCATTCCTATCCTCCTCAATGTATTTTCACAAAGCATACATAAATTCTAAAAAGTGTCTCAAATCTCATAAAAACTATGTCATAAGTAACAAATATTCCCTATCCCTAAGTCCTACAGCTATAAGTACAGACCAACGCAGTGTGGCTGAGTAATGACTGTAGCACCTAAGGCCAGCCTCTCAGAACAGTGAACATGAGTGTATGAGAGGAGACGGCTGTATCGACAGGAAATAAGAGTATAAACAATCACAGCAAGCAGGAGCTAAACAGAAAAAACAAGTTTACATAAGACAAGGGGACTGAGTGGAGGCTGACACACCAAACAGGGGTCTGAGCTGGCTAAATGAAAATGGTGAACTAGAAAGTACACGAGTGAGGAGGCATACAAAGCCAAACAAATGTTTTTGTGATATATATATATATATTTAAAATACTCTTTAACAGAAGATAAGACAGCTGAAAAATTAAACATACAAAAAGGAATTCAAAATTCTTTATTAGAAATATTTGTTTCACATCTTGTAAGTACTTTAAAAAAATTTCCTAAATATTAAATGAGCCTAAATGATGACTTTTTCAAAAACGCAATACTTAATGTGTTCTTTGGAATCACCTTATTATACTTCTGCCGCTTCACAGAATCTAGTTTCCTGTTGATGTCTCTGTTGGTGGCAGCTT
The DNA here is from genome assembly GCA_004026885.1 of Lyroderma lyra. NCBI lineage: Eukaryota > Metazoa > Chordata > Mammalia > Chiroptera > Megadermatidae > Lyroderma > Lyroderma lyra. The sequence continues at coordinate 80,648 of PVJL010005311.1, forward strand.
GAGGGCTAAGTTGTTCAATAATTTTATTGATTTGCCTTAGGGATGTCGTACATGACCTGAAAAAATAAGATAAAATGTCTATTTTCCACTCTGGTAACATTTTTTATAGTATAATATAAAGAGAGAAATACTAAAAAGATGTCCCTTTTATTTATTAACTAAAAGACAAAAGAAACTAAACCAGAATGCATATTCTTCTTGGCCACAAATAGAACTTCAAGAGTTGTTAAACGTTTAAGATGACTACTAGTGTTTTCTTTTATTTGGCTTATTTAAATCAGCTCATTCCCTTTTGTAAGCCGTTTCATTCATTCACCAAGCATTTTAAGTGTCTACATTATTCATAAGACTGTGCTAAAACAATGTGCCATAAGTGGTCCTTTTATATGGAAAAATGCATACATGACTTTTTTTAAAGACTGTTCTTAAAAGTAGTTTTAGGTTCACAACAAAATTAAGAGCGAAGTGCTGAGATTTGCCATATAACCCCTGCCTCAAACATGCATAGCCTCCTCCGTTATCAACAACCCACACATGGCTTTTTAAAGCCCGTTATGGGAGTCTCCAAAGTTTGAAAAAGTACTAGAAATGTTTAAACATTTTCTTACGTAAGTCAGAGACATCCGTGACAACATTTTTCATTCACATGACTGGAATACATTACTATTTGCTGTAGCATTACACTTTGTAGTGCAAAGAAAAAAAAGTCAATTTATAGTATATTTCTTCTAAAATTGACACCATAGAATTATAACTCCCAATTTTCAAAACACAGATTCAGTCTTGACATCTGTGTAATTTGCCATCTGTCTCCTTTATGGATTTCAGCATTAAAGATGTTATCAATGCACGTTACTGGTCATGTAAGCACCATGTGTCACCACCCACCTAGTGTTAGCCTGCAGCAATCTGCTGTCACCTTTGTAAGCAGTGGACACATTTCTAAAGTCAAATGTAAAGGGTGCATTCATTACAAAGAACTGAGGTCCTCACACCTGAAAGTTAGACTACAACTATTTATGAACAGCGGCTACTCAAGAGACCAAAAGAACATACCAGGAAACAAACAAACAAAAAAAACCATGTCCTGTGCCTCCTGTACTATACAGCCTTCCCCAGTGGGTAGCCAAGAGCTCCACGCTCCTCCTCCCTCCCCCGACCCCCAGCAGCACCCATCTAAGACTGCACCACCCCTCCACGTGTCCTCCCCTTCCTTTCTTGGTTGCCTGACACTGCCTAGAACACTGGCCAAGGAGGGAAGACAGACAATGGGGAATGAGCTCAATTCTTCACCTGCTTCTAGCCCAGATCCAGACCCTTCTCACTTCCCCACCAGTGTTTATGCTCAACAGAGCCCAAGTCTGTTTCTCCTCTAAAACACAAATGAAATCTCCATGGAGTGGAACCTCATTTTCCCTTAGAGTCAAAAGCAGTACAGAAGAAAGGAAAAGAAAGGAGGAGCCTCTCATTTTTTCTAGAAATGCTAATGTGAAAAATTACCAAAAGACTGATACACTCAATTTAGGGACAGAAAACTGGAAAGAAACTATAGGACAGAAAAAAATAAATGTAAGGGAGTGGGTATGTTCCTCTTATCTCGAGCAGAACACACCAGAAGTAGGTACACTTCTCCTGAGAACCATTTCGTATACATGCATGTGAGTTCTGAGTCACTTACTTCTTTCTCTCCAGGGTATTATCCATAAACTGACTGCTGTGAATGAGACCCAAACTATTATGGACAACACTGCTCCAGAGGGAAAGGGCTGAGGTCAAACACGAGGTCAAAAACTGCCCTTACTGATTCCATCCTCCCAATAAGAGGTTCTATACATCTCCTAAATTTCAGGAATACTATAGCTTTTCCCTGAATTTCTCCACCACATGTAAACACAAATTCTGCCATCCGAGAGAAGATGGTCCACACTCACGTGAGGTCGTCCAGGACTGACTGATACTCCCTCTCTGCATCAGCGAGCTGGGCAGCATGGCTGGCCTCATGGATGGCACTGTCCACCTGCTGAAGGACACCTTGCTCCAGCACATCCTGGTCATAGACGTCCACCTGCAACCCCTGCAGTTCAAGGGCCTGTGCGCTCGGCTCCACCGCCTTGATTTGGTGTCTGTTGATGTGCAACAGGGGAGGCTTTCTCCTCAGAACTTCCGACAGATACCCCTCGGCAGACGTGGGTGGCGCATTAGCAGAGGAACAAGAGGGGATGCCTTCTTGCACCTCCACACCGCCTTCATTTTCTTGCTTTACTGTCATGTCTTCATTATGACTGACATAGTGACTCTGTAAACAATCTTGCTCCTGAGTTTGACTTGAGTGGGGGAGTCTCTCATTTTGCATCTTATATAGTCTATCTAAAAGAAAAACATTTTCTCAATAAGCCTTTAGTTATATAGAATTCATAGTTATATAATTTCTTAAATATTTTATAAAGCAGTCCATTCTCAAAAGATCAAATAATAATCTTCTAATTACATATATTCAAATATCCAAGTACTATTTTTCTTAAAAGTTATGTATCTTCTTGAGTTCTGATAATAAATAAGAAAAACTAACCAAAAGAAAAAAGAAAAGAAAAAAATGCAGTATCATCAACAAAGGGCATTTGGGTAGCCAGCTAAGAAAACTGGCAACCAGAATCCAGAGTGACACAGTCCAAATCAAATGAAGTCATTTGACTGCTGCTTTCCAAGTCAGCATCTTCACTGCATTATGATACAAATGATTTATATTATAATGGCATGATCACCTGTGATGTATAGATTTAGATTTACTGATGTAAGGAGAGAGCTTCTGTAGGATTCTGACACCAGAAACCTTGAAGTTGAACATTTACTCCAATAAACACAAACTCAGAAAAAGAAATAATCATAGCACCACCCAAATTAGAATCTGAAAAAAATGAAAATATTCTCAAAAATTAACTCCATTTCAACGTGTGATATAATTTCTCACTCATCAGATTGGCAAAAACATAAAGCTGTATAACATCCAATATAAACAAGGACTACCCACCCACACCCAATGCTGGTGAGAATATAAATTAGTAAAGCCCTTTGGAAGGCAATTTAGCAAAATCTATTAAGATTTGAAATGCACATGACTAGGTATTTATTCCATATGTGAGTACATATGTACTCATATACTTATGTATAAGCATGTTTATTGTAGTATGTTTTTAATAGCTTAATGTAGACATTAAGCATATTTGTGATGCTGATATAAGTCTTAAAAGGTAAAAAAAAGCCACATAGTATGAACACATTTATGTTGAAAAAATGTGTATCTGCATTATGTGTATGGAATGTATTCAAAGTGATCTGTAGATACACACTAAACCTGCAACGGTTGAGAAAGGGAAGCAGAAGTGGCAGGGAGTAATAAAAAGGAACTTTCACATTTTATTTCAAGTACTCAGGCACTCCTTGAATGAAAATGTATTTCACTATATTGCCTGTATAATGCTAATAAGTAGATTATAAAGCAACACGATGACCAAGAGACCCTTGCTTTTATTTAACTGTGAATAAACTAAGGTTTCTTTCAGCACTGAAACTTCATTTCTATGGCAAGTTCCTCCAATAAGCCCCACTCATTCCACATTAAATAAAATGATCCCAGTGGCCAAGCACTGGGATATAGAGATGCCAGGAACTTATTAACATCATCCTGCACTGAGCAGGTCACTCGCTAGTGGAAGAAAAGCATGTCAGTAACACCACAGCAGGGCAGATCTATAGAAGAGACACAGACAAGAGACCACGTGGACACACAGGAAGGGACAATGCTTTGGGTCTGGAGTTCAAGAACGATGTACAAACTCAGATTTGAATGCCTGGTCCAGCGTCTGATACACAGGAAGTACTTAATATGTGCTGAAAGAAATTCAGGTTCAGAGGGGAGTCTTAAATAACAAGTCTGGTCTGGACAATTGACTCACTGGAGAATTCAGTCACAAAAATGCAATCTCAGAAGGGAGCAGATAGGAAGCAAGTGGAGCGCTTGTAAACCTCCAGTAATGTGTCCAGGATAAAATCAGAAGTACAAATCTGGGCTCAAGAGAAAGAGATATGGACACATTACCAGAGCAAAAAGGACTTACCAGAGATCCTTTTACAGGGTAAGAAAAGGCTAACATTGAAAAGGTTAAAAGTGAACAATAAAGAAAGTTCTTCCATTTGGGGGCCTTCTGATTATTTTCAGGAGGAAGGATTAGCTTAGCGCTCTATCATTAACTAATCTCCATTTTCAACAGAGGGCAGGATTCTGGCTCAGAGCCTTAATACTAGCTGGAATTGAATAATAGGTTTCATTTTTATTTATGCAATGAAAAATTGCATAAATCCTTGTATGTATGCAAGGATTTCTTTTTCAGTTAAAACAAGTTTGTCCAACCAGCAGCCCAAATGACTCAGAATGTGGCCCAACACAAATTCATAAAATTTCTTAAAACATTACGAGATTTTTTTTGCGACTTTTTTTTTAGCTCATCAGCTATTGTTAATGTCTGTGTACTTTACATGTGGCCCAAGACAATTCTTCTAATGTGGCCGAAGGAAGCCAAAGATTGGAAACCCCTAAGTTAAAGACATTTTAATTCAATCAAAAATATTAAGTAATAATATTGTATATTACAAGGTTAAAATAAGATTTCTGAAGAAAACTTCTAATAATAGAAAAGGAAGAGAGAATGGTTAAAAGTAGGAAATGATACATAAGGTTCATATAAGGAAACTAGAAAGGGTCCAAGGGATTTGGAAATTACCAGGTCACTGGTTATCTTAGTAAAAGAAGTTTCAGTGGAACAATGAGAACAAAAATCAAACTGTAGTGAGTTAAATGAGTAGATGAGGAAACAGAAGCCACAAGCAGGTAGCCTACTTTTTCAGGAACTTGCCTATGCAAGAGAGACAAGTAATAATGTGTTGGGGGAGGAAAACTATAGAATGCAATAGCTGGAGAGGGAGTAGGTAGATAACCTACACAGAATGTTGTACAAGAGACAGAAGCAGGCAATGATCAAGTATAAAAGGAAACGGAAGGCACAACCCAACTTTCTCTGACTCAAGCAGAAGGATGACTCCTGATCTATCTAAATTTGTAAATACAGAGGAGAGAAGATGAGGTGGGCCATTGAGAAAACATACTATTAGGTAGGAAGTTTGGGTATTTCCTCAATCAGGGGATAACTTGGGAAGAACAAGAATCTGGAATGAAATGTTCTATAGAAGAGAATAGTTGATGGGAAACAAACATTGGTGACAGGTGTGGAAGACTTACCTAAGGTTGCTCCCCCTGAAACCACAGATTGCCAACAATCTCCAAGGCTGTAAAATTTCTTCCTTCAGTAATTAACAGTCCTAGGGGAAATGTCACTGTTGGGGATTTGCAAGGCAGAAGCAGCAGAAGGACAAAAGGGCATGGGTAAAGATGCTAAGGAGGAGAATCACTCAAGTTAATAGACCTTGGGGGTCCCAGCTGGGTAGACTTAAAAAAACAAGCCAGAAGGGACAAGTGGAAGATGGGAGGGAAGGAGGGCATGTAAAGGAGAGTGGGAAGGAGGAAGGAAGGATGAAAGAAAGAAAGGCATGAAGAAGCCACTTGGAGAGAGACTGTGGACCAAAGAGCATGTTTCCTGGAGTGAGAGCTGAAAACCAGAAGGTTCTCATCAGAAGGTAAAGAGTTTCTGAAGTGAAATAAATCATCCATTCAACAAATATGTATTTATTAAGAGTCAATTACAACAGGCAATGTGTTCATTTCTATCTCCATAGAGCTTAGAGTCTCTAAGACACATATTTTTAAGAATTATATATACATATATATATATATGTGTGTGTGTGTGTGTGTGTGTCTATGTATAAACTATACATAGATACACACATACACAAATGTAATTGTGGTAACTGCTATAAGAGGAAAGTACAGTATTTTTTATGACAAAGCAACAGAGAACCTAGCTGACACTGTGGAGGTAAGGTGTGAGCTCAGGGTCACTCACTTGATTAAGTGATATTTGACCCAGTAGCTGAAGAATGAATAGGAATTAATCAGGCCAAAAGTGTAGTGAACATTTTGTAAAAAAAAAAAACAATATGTGTTATTTTGGCTGGTAATAGCTGGTGCATTTGGGAATATTGAAGAAGGTTGGAGCACAGAGAGAATTTACTTTATTTTACATAAGTATCTAAATTAAAGCAGCTAAAAAGGACTCCACTCACTGTGTAAATCTCACAGAGTATCTTCTAACGCTCTGCAAGGCTTAAGTCATCTGGAAATACAATGTTTTCATTGTCCTCCTCTTTGAGAACTGGGCTTTCTGCAGGACGACTTCAGATTATGGTTTAGAGGTTTGGCTGCATACATACATAGCTGACGGGGCGGGGGGAGGGGCGGATTGGGGGTGGCCTAAGCGAAGAAGCAGGGCAGGCAAGGGCCAGAGCACACACAGCCTAGGAAAACACATCTTGGATTTTACTCCAAGTGCAACTGTAATGACTTCAGTTCTAAAGGTAACAGTGGCTTGACCCAAGTGATGTTTATTAAAGACCACTTGGGCTACCATATCGATAATGGATTGGAGGAAACAGTGCAATAAGGACATAAGGGGAGACACACGGGTGAAAAGTGACAGAAGCGTGGAACAGGGATGCAGTCAAGTCTGGGCTCAAGAAAGTGAGATGAAAGACATGGGAAATCGTTACATTTATATGGAGATTGCTCAATCCTCCTTCACTTATTCCCACTTGGCTATACCAATGCTCAAAGCGCCTGACTTGTGCTTAGCCTGATTCTCTCTTTCAAATACCTCAGGTATTTAATCCAGATCAAACAGGGCCTAGCTGACATTGCGCGCGGCACCTGACACAAAGCCGAGACGCTGATGCTTCGTCTCTGGCTCGCCCGCCCGGGGCTGAGCCAGAGTTTGGGGCCCCCGCCACGCCAGGTGCGCGCGCGCCGCGTCGTCACTTTCGGCCGCAGGTGGTACCGCAGCGTAGGCGCGCGGCTGGACTGAGCGCCGGCTCCCAGCCGGCCGCGCCGACCGGCTCTCTAACAGCCACGAAAGGCGAAGATCCCGAAGCGGGGCCGCGGCTGCCTGGGGAGCCCGAGCGAGGCCCAGACTCCCCACCCAACGTTCAACCCGGCCGCTCGAACACTCACCGAAGGGCCAAGCGGCCGCCTGTACAGAAACGTAGACGCAAAGGCCACAGGCAGCGGCGGAGAACTTCGACCGGGAGCAGCGACGGCGCAGGCGTCTTGGGCCTGCCGTAAGCACCGCCCTGTAGACAACAGCGCCACAGCCAGCCGCAGAGGACAGCCACTAAGAACGGCCAGGGCGCATGCGTCTGGGACCCGCCCTAAGCACCGCCCCCAAGAGTGAACTGATGGACTTGTGTGGGTGGGGCCTACAGCGCATGCGCTGAGCTGCGGGGGTGGCTTTGCGGGGGTGGCTTTGCGACGGTGGGCAAGGCCACGTGGTTTGAGGGAAGGGTACAGCTCCGCCTTTCTATTAATACTTTGAGCTGGGTGTGAATGAGTCCTAATCTGATCAGCTGTGCGGCTAGGGACTGTCGCTTTACTTCTGGCGAAAATGCCTCTCTCATAAGATGGTAATAAGAATTATAACCACCGTAAGGAGAGAGGTATTCGAAGAGGCTGGGCTAATGTAAATGCTTACTATTAACCGGGAACCCCAAAGAGAAAGTAAACTTAGAGAACGGAGCTAGCTTGAATGCTGCACATTTAAGCAGCCATGCGCAGGAGGCATGCTCTGGCATGGCTGTGAGCACGTGAAAAATAGGGAGAGGACTTAACTCTGTACCCACTTTGTTTGCCACACACGTACACAAAACAAATACCCTGAGCCAGAGCTGTGTATGTGCATGGTAGGCCTTCATGAATGTCTTGATTGCATTAATGAGTCAATCATTTAATATGTCTCCTCAGATCAAAGGGGTAAGGAGGATTTTGAAACCTGTGAGAGGTTTAGCTTGGACCGTTTGAAGAAACAAAATGTCCACACATAGGTTTAGAACAAAAGGAGGAAATTGAGGGTCCCCTGAGGAAGGAGTAGCCCTGATGGGTGGGAGCTATACCAAATGGCAGCTCTCAGCTCAGGGATGCCAGCACTGGGAGAAGGTGGACTTTCTAGGGGCCAGAGCCAGAAATGTCCTCTGGGTGTGACAGGGGACTGTGGGAAAGATCTCTGAGGCCTGAGTAGGAAGTGCCTTACTCATTTTGAAGACTGGAAGTGGTCATGGTAATGCTCAGTAATATCTTTATATGTTTATATCTCTCCTGTTAGCAGCGCTGACGTGTGTGTGTGTGTGTGTGTGTGTGTATGTGTACATGTGTATGGGTGTGTATGTGTGTGTGTGTATATATATAATCTCCTGTTATCCCACATAAAACTAACTTGTTTTTTAAATAGGAATAAAAAATTCCATTCGTCTCTTAAATAAAATATTGAAACATGAAAGGCAGTTGGTAAGATACTAGTTTTCATGCTTGAATCTGAAAGCAGAATTTCCACCAGATACGTAGTGGTTCCCAACCATTTTGAGAATGAGGTCTCCTTTTTAATGTGTACTGTTTTGGAAAGCCCCTATGTCTCAGTCAGAATTTAGAAAGGAAGCAGGTGGTACACTCAAATTGGGCAGTTGAGTAGAATTAATAACTTTTCCAAAGATGTGGGTTGGGTTTAGGAAAACAACTGAAGATGGCATATATCCCTGGGGCCAGCATAAAGTCAGGTGCTGTTCCCATGTGTTGTGGGCTGTATTGATTCCCCCAAATTCAACTAAAATCCTAACCCCCCCAGTACTTCAGAATGTGACTGTATTTGGAGATAGAGTCTTTAAAGACTCTAAAGACTAAATTAAAATGGTATCATTAGGGTGGACCTTAATTCAACATCACTGGTGCCCTTATAAGAAAAAGAGTTTATGACACAGATGCACACAGAGGGATGTGAAAGCACAGGGAGAAGATCGCCATCTGCAAACCAAGGAAAGAGGCCTCAGAAGAAACCAATCTGCCAACACCTCGGTCTCAGATTTCTGGCCTCCAGAACTGTAAGAATATAACTTTTATTGTTTAAGACCCCCAGTCTTTGTTATATTACTTTCTTACGGCAGCTCTAGCAAACTAATACACCATCCATGGGTCTGAATGGGGTAATGGGAAGACACAGGTTCAGAAGAGAACAGGTGAATGAAAAACACTTGACCAGATGTATGCACCAACTGATGGCCACTCAGCAAGAGGGAGCTGGAGAAATAAATACTTTGATCTCAATATCCTCCATTATTTCATCTACTGGTACCTCCCACTGGTCAAAACCAACTGAAAGCCAGAGGGCACAGAAGCCTGCTGATGCCCGCATAGGTCAGCCTCTTAGGGTACTGGGCAGGGAGAGATGGAGAGTGGGTCTGGAGCATCACACAGAAAATATGCATCATACTTCAGTATTCCTTTCTGTATTCCTTTAATTTAGAAAAGGCATATGGTACAGAGTCACTATTAATTCAATAAAGCTATTGAGTTAAAGAGTCTGCATACATTTTGTAAGCCAAGTTTCTCCTCACCTCTCTAGCCTCAAAGTAGTAATAAGGTCACATTAACAACAATAACTCAGATTTTGATGATTCCTGTGCCCATCTGAATACTCAAGATTCCTTTTTGCTCATGCCCTTATGAATGGCCTGTAAAAGAGACCCCAGAGAGATCCCTTGGCCCTTCTGTCATGTGAGGACACAGTGAAGAGATGGCCATTTACAAACCAGGAAGTGTGCTCTCACCAGACACCAAATCTGCCAACATCTTCATCTTGGACTTCCCGGCCTCCACACTCTGAGAAATAAATGTCTGTTGTTTATAGACCACCCAGTCTATGGTATTTTGTCAGCCTGAACAAACAAAAACAGAATATAAGAAATGGTGGGATTTTTAGTAACTTATTTGTAGTACTCATTTACAAGCTCAGATTTCTGGATGTCAACCAAGGCCTCTCTTTTCTCCCTAAATCCACTCAGTCCCCAAGTTTCATCCATTCTGCCTCTATCGTTTGCACACCTTCCACCTTCTGCAACAGTTGCCTTGACTGTTGCTACCAGCCTCCTAGCCCCTCTCTTTTCCTGACTCATGTATTTGCATACAGTTCCCAGAGGGATTTAAGACGTTGCTCAGATCATGTCCCTCCTCTGCCTCAGATCCACCCTTGCAGGATGAAAATCTAAGATATTTAACATATTGTCCAAGGCATTTTATTATCTTGCCCAATCTGATTTTTCTGCATCATTTCTGTCCTCTCACTGGATGCCAATTCCCAAGATTTAAGAAACTACCTACTATTCTATTTGTGGTTTGCTGCGGTCAGATTCTCCTGGCTTGTGTGCATCTCACCCCAACTATCTTAGTCATCTGGGCATAACAAAAACCATACACTGGGTGGCTTCAACAGCCCATATTTATTTTCTCACAGGTCTGGAGGCTGGGCAGTCTAAGATTAAGGTAATGACTGATTCATTCCTGGTGAAGACTCTCTTCCTGGCTTGCCGACAGCCACCTTCTCACTGTGTCTTCACATGGGAAGAAAGTTCTGGTGTTTCTTCCTTCTCTTCTAAGGGCACCAGCTCCATCTGATTAGGACTTACCCTTAACCCTTTTGCTGTGATGTTCGGATATATCCAAATAAATATTTCCATCCCCTGACTGCAACATTCGAGTTTACTTAATGAGCTTAAAAAAATCTTTTCCCTCCACTATATGTACATTTTTGTGTTTTTCAAGAATGAATAATAGGAAAATTTTATACTTTAATGTAATTATTTAAATAAAATGTACCACCTTAACTGTATTTACTTAAAAATATAAACTCTGTAGTTATTGTAAAATTGTTATTCAATGTGAAATTGTTTCAAGGACTTTTCTCCATGTACAAGGCTTTTTAATATGTTTTTCCTATGACTTGTACTATCAACAACAAAGATGTTTTATATGCCATATTGTGTAACATTCTATAGTAAATTTTTTCTCATCAATGGCGTTAGATTCTAATTTATCTATACTTAAATCTAATTAGTGCCACTTAGTATGTTTTGAGTAATTTTAAAATTCAATATACTAGTACATTTATTACCATATAACAAAAAATTTAAATAAGAACAATGTCATTTGCATACAGAGCAGCTCAAAATGTTATTAAATGCATAAAATAGTCAAAATAACAACTTTTTATTTTTTCTAGATTTTTGACACATTTTGAAAAAAAACTTGAAGTCAATTAACAGAGTAAAAGGGTTAAGACCTCATTTAACTTTAAGTACCTCCTACAGGCCCTGTGGTCAATACAGTCACATTGGGAGTTAGGGCTTCAAATGTATGAATGTGACAGGGAGAGACCGATAGGAGGACAATGACATAATCCAGCTCATAGCCAACTCTGCCTTCAGTGACCTCACATTGATAGCTTGAAATTGACCATGTAAAAGTATTTACATACAGGAATGGACAAACCCTATGAACCCAGGCTTTTGGTGAGAGGAGGCAGTAAATCATTTCCCAGCATACCCATACCTGTTATTCTCAGGCCTACCTATAACTTTGCACATGGGTCTGCCTAGAACACTCTCACCCATTCCACATTTTGCCCAAACTTTCTTTTTTTTGAATCTTTCCTTGACCCTCTCAACAGAATTAGGCCCTTGCATCTCCCCCATACCACTAAAACACTATTTCTAATATCTCTAGCACATATTGCTTTGGATTTTTATGGATTTTTACTTAAAACACTTATAGAGCTCTTACTATGGGCTGGGCTTTGTCCTGAGTGCTTTATAAATATTAACTCATTTAAATATGACCAGAATTGTCCTTGTAACTTTACTTTCTATTTGATGTTCAGTGTAAGAAACTCTCTCTCCCTACCCTTACAAAGTAGAAGGCCTTAGTTGACTCTCATTTTTCAAAACCTCAGGGTAATGACAATGTGCCAATTTGGTTCTCCATTCTCTATTAACATGGAAAAACTAATAAAAACACAGTAGAAATATATTGGAAGTTTATCGAATACTGTGCAAAATTGATAAATCTAAAAATAGAGGTAAAAGCGTATTAATAGAATTATGTTGGCAACCTCTAGAAAAACTAAGGCTAAATACAAGTATATATTGAATAAATGAGCAAATAATTTTAAAAGGGATGGACATGTAAAACCATATGATTCCATTGAAATGTGTGTGTGTGTGTGTGTGTGTGTGTGTGTGTGTTTGTGTGTGTGTGGCAGGGGGAGTACAGGGTGTAGGTGAGGAACAGTCTCCTTACTTTTGTTGTTCTGTGCCTTTATCTCTTTTAATCTCATTGTTTCATATATTCTGTCCAACTTTATCTTTGCCCTGACTTTTTCTCAAATCCTTCCTTTATTAACTTTTGGCATTGCTTTTTAAAAAATCTTTTAGATTCATTTTGGTAATCTCCAGCAAACACTTTACTCTCCAAAGCTAATATAAAAAAGAAGAGAATATATATATTCTCTGCCCACTTTTAGAAGAAGGTACAGATTCATCTCAATGTGCCCTGATTTTAGCGGGCTCCACTATTTCTGTGTAACTTTACAATTAGTTACCAGCATTGTAGCTAACATCTGCAATTATACATTAAGGAGAAGAAAAGTTATTGTAGATCTATTCTTCATGTTAATGGAAACAGAAAGAATGAATGCAAAGAAGAACTTAGCCACAGTAAGAATAACCAAGGATACAGACGTGTTTACGGGATATCTAACTCCAGATAAAATTTGTAGGAAGAAAGTAGAATTCTGTGATCTTAGTATGTTGTACATCGGGGGGCAATTTCACTTGTTGGTGCAGTATCAGTATAGCTCTCTTTGAGCAGCTGACTCTCAGAGAATGCTATTCAACAAATGGCCACTGGAGAGAGCAAAGCATCAACTACCTAATGGTTTGGGGTAATTTCAACAGATGCATTTTATTGAGTGGCTACTAGGTGCTGTGTTGGATGTGGGAGACACAGATATGCACAAGGCAGACAAAGTCCCTGCTCCTCTTGAACTTACATTCTAGCAGAGAAAAAAAATAAATGTATTAAACAAATAAAAATACAAAGTAATAAATGCTGTTAAGAAAAATAAAATTGGGTAACATATTAGAGAGTGACTAGGATGCCTCTCCAATAGATGTGATGTAGTATCTGAATAGCAGACATTTCGGCTACAATCTGAATATCAGAAAGATTGCTATGTGGGGATCACCCAGAAGAGGATTCTCAACAGCGAACAGTGCAAGGAGGGTAAGGCAAGCACAATTTCACAAATTTAAAGACTAGAAATTGGGTAAATGTGGCTAAAGCCAAGGTAGACAGGAATCAGATTTCTAGAACTTTACAAGTTAGGCATGGAATTTAAATTTTATTCCAAGTGCAAATCAAATCCACTGGAGGGTTTTATGCAAGGACAAGACATGATAAATCTATGTTTAAAAATATTATTTTGGCATAAGGATAGTTATATTGATCAATGGAATAGAGCTGAGAATCCAGAAATAAGCCCACATATCTATAGTTAATTGATTTGCAACACAAGTGCCAAGACTACTCAGTGGGGAAAAATAGTCTCTTCAACAAATGGTGCTGGGAAACTGGATAGTAACATACGAAAGAATGTTGATAAAAGTGGTTTTGGGGGGGCGGGGAATCGTATTTGCACACTGCTGGATTAAACTTCCCCAATTCAGCCTGTTACATTCTCATTCATTTTCCTCACCCTCATATTCTGAGCTAGCAGTGTTCCCGGCCCTTGGAAATTGGAGAAATAAATGTCCGAGTCTTTGCTCATGTCCTTCTGCTCTTCGGGTTGTCAGCATGTTGATATTCTGTGACTCCTCCATGATTTAGCTCAAAGTTCAGCCCTTTCATAAAGCTTTCCCAACACTCACCTTCAGGCTGCAGGAAGTCGTCCTTGTTCTCTGTTCTTTTTCCAACACAGTACTCACCACACTGTTTCGTAGCTGGCCGGGTCAGTGCCCATTTCCCCTACTGGCTGGGGAACAAGATCGCTGCTGACCCCTACAGCCTTGGCTCTTTCCCTTCAGGGACACAGGATGCCACTAGAACTGTCAGGCACTGCAGATCAAGAAATAATGGCTGTTGCCTCTCAGTGCATCCCCTCAGGAAAAACAGACCTCAGAGCCATTGGCTATTTCAAGGTTATGCAAAGTGGTGTAGCTTCAAAACCGTGTCTCCTCCAGCCCGACAGGAACCCTACCCATAGCCCACCTCCTTTCTGTGTTTAGAGACCCACAGACTCCTCAAGATGCTTTTTAAGACTTCCCGTTCTTTGCTGGCAGATCGTTAATCTGTTTGTGGCAGCATAAATGAAATTAGAGGGTTTAATTAAAACTAATGAATGAGTGGGTAGAGACCAGTCTGGCTGCTTTGCTCTCTGAGCCTCAAAGCAGTAAATAATGAAAGTGTCACATAGCAAGTGATGTGTTTTAGCAGAAGTGTAAGGCCAGCAGAAATGAGGCCACAGAGAGCTAGCTCCTCAATCTGAGTGCAGTATTCAAGTTGGTGGGATTCCCATTTTGGTGTGTCTTATTAACTAATTCCACATGAACTGTTCCAGTTTTCTGGCATGCAGGATCCCCATTTTCTGCTTATGCTTGGTGTGCTTTCACAGGGCCTCCATTAATGTCCTGGTCCTCTTGGAGGGGAGTAATGAGCACCATGATAGGCAACACTATAGGCAGTTAGTGGCCAGACGTCTGGAATTCCGACTTTCTCAATATGTAAGATACAAAAGGGAGAATTGTCCTACATCCTGCTTGACTTTTAAATGATTTCCAAAATCTTTATGTAGGTAAAAAGTTATTCATAATTATTTGGGCTTAGACCCGATCTCCATATAAACATAAAGTCCTCTCTGCACAGGTTAACTAAGGAATTTTTCAAATACGCAGCTACTGTGCTGTAAAGTAAGCTGGGCCTTTGTTTGGCACCATTTTTTTCCTTTTTGTTAGATATATTTTTTTTACTTTTCAATTACAGTTGGGGTTATCATCCCAAAAAGTCTAGTACCCATCTCACCCCTGCATAATTCCTACAGTATTATTAACTATTTTCCCTACCCTATAGTTTACACCCCCATGACTACTTTGTAACAACCAATGTGTACTTAATCTCTTCCCCTTTTTCATCCATCCTGAAACTACCACCCCCTCCATCTGGCAATCCTCAAAATGGTCTTTGTATCTATGAGTTTGTTCCTGTTTTATTTATTCGTTTATCTTGTTCTATAGATTCCACACATAAATGAAGCCATATGGCATTTTTCTTTTCTCTGTCTTACTCCACTCAGCGTAATGCCTGCTAAGTCCATCCATGTTAATGTAGATTACAATATTTTATTCTTCTTTGTGGCTGAGTAATATTCCATTGTATATATGTATCACCTCTACTTTGTCCATTGATTAAACAGATGGACACTCAGGCTGCCTCCATATCATGACTATTGTAAATAATGCTGCAATGAACAAACGAGGTCTAACCATTAAGTTCATGAACTCATCCTAGAAAATGTGCTACATACCTCATTGCTGATTATCACTATGGTCACCTTTGAAGTACTCCCCTTGGGAAGCTATGCACCAACACCAGCACCAAGTCCTCCCTTCAAAGCAATTTTGAAACTCTTTCTGGAATGGCCATCAGAGCTGTTGTCATATAACTCTTAATGTCCTGAATGTCATTAAAATGTCTTTCTTTCAATATTTCCTTTATCTTCAGGTAAAGAAAAATGTCATCAGGGGCCAGATCAGGTGAGTAGAGAGGGTGTTCCAATACAGTTACTTGTTTACTGGCTAAAACCTTTCTCACAGACAGTGCTGTGTGAGCTTGTACATTGTCATGATACAAGAGCCATGAGTTGTTGGCAAAAAGTTCAGTTGTTTTTGTCTCACTTCTTCATGCAGGCTTTTCAGCACTTTCAAATAGTAAACTTGGTTCACTGTTTGTCCAGTTGGTACAAATTCATAATGAATAATCCCTTTGATATCAAAAATGGTTAACAACATTATTTTGACTCTTGATTTGGACTAACAGAAGTGTTTTTGTCGTGGAGAAGTGGCTGACTTCCATTGTGCGCTTTGATGCTTTGTTTCAGGGTCATATAGGTACACCCATGTTTCATCACAAGTGATAAATCGCCCAACACATCATCTTGCCTCTCCAAAAGGTCTGGGCAAACTTCTACTCTGCTTTGCTTTTGTTCATCAGTGAGCTCTTTCAGGAACATTTTTGAACACATCTTTCTCATGTCAAGATTTTCAGTTAAGATTTTCCTAACTGTTTCTTTATTGATGCTTACTTGGCCTGCTATGCACTGTTGGCTATTGATTTTGATGTACAAGTAAATGAATTTTTGCAATGCTTTAGTCAGTTCTGCTCGTTACTGGCCTCCCTGACCTCTCTTAATCTGTGACACTTTCTCTCCTCTCAGAAAAACATTTAATCCATTTGCACACTGACCTTTTCTTCATGGCATCATCCCCGTAAACTTGGACTTACATGTCCTGGATTCCATTTCTACTCTTGCCAAGTTTAACAAGAAATGTAAAGTTTGTTGCTATAATTCAAGCTCTGACATTCTTGTGACAGCACACAGAAACACACAATAACAACAATGAATGCCACCCAGCAAGTTACCACCACACATCGACATGAACTCAGCTGTAGACACAGATATACCAAGGTTAGGAAACCTTACTGAGTTGTTTGTACAGTGCTGCCAATGTAAGTGCATGATGGCAAGTTCTCAAACTTAATTGTCAGACCTTGCATTAATGCACATGTCTCTTTGAAGTAGTGTTTTGGATTTCTTTGGATAAATACCAAGAAATGGTATCCCTGTGTCATTTTTGTCTCTTGTTATAGCCTTTGTTTTAAAGTCTATTTTGTCGGGTATAAATATTGTTACCCCAGTTTTTTTCTCCATTTTTATAAAATATTTTTTTAAATCACTTTACTTTCAGTCTGTTTGGATTTTTCAATCTGAAGTGGGTCTGGTTGGCAACATATGTAAGGGCCATGTTTTCTTATCCATTCAGCCACCCTATTTTTTTTTTAATTAGGGCATTTAATCCATTTACATTTAAAGTAATTATTGATAGATATATAGTCATTGATATTTTATTTTTCATATTTTTATCTGTATTTTTCTTCTTCTTCCTCTTAAAGAAGTCCCTTTAACATTTCTTGTAATACTGGTTTGACTGCGATAAATTCATTTAGGTTTCCTTGCCTAGGAAACCCTTTATCTGTTCTTTGATTCTAAATGATAGCTTTGCTGGGTAGAGTAATCTTGGTTGTTTATCGCTGAATATTTCCTGCAAATCCTTTCTGGCCTGTAAAATTTTTGTTGAGAAATCAGCTGACAGTCTTATGGGAGCTCCCTTGTAGGTAACTAACTGCATTTCTCTTGCTGCTTTTTAAGATTCTTTGTATTTAGTTTTGGCAATTTAATTATCATGTGTCTTGGTGTGGGCTTGTTTGAATTCATTTTGTTTAGGACTCTCTGTACTTCCTAACCTTGTATGTCTATTCCCATTGCCAGGGTAGGGAAGTTTTCCATCATTATTTCTTCACATAGGTTTTCAATTTCTTGCTCTCTCTCTTCTCCTTCTATACCTTTATTATGCAAATGTTGGTATGCTTGATGTTGTCTCAGAAGCCCCTTAAACTGTCCTCATGTTTTTGGATTTTTTTCTTTTTGCTGTTCTGATTAGGTGTTTTCTACTACCTTATCATCTAAATCACTGATTTGATCCTCTGTTCCATTTACTCTACTGTAGATTCCCTGTAATGTATTCTTCATTTCAGTTATTGTATTCTTTATTTCTGTTTTCTATCTCCATTTTTATATTTCCTATTTCTTTGTTGAAGTTCTTACTGAGATCACTGAGCATCTTTACAATCAGTGTTTTAAACTCTGTGTCTGGTAGATTGCTGTCTCCATTTTGTTTAGTTCTATTTCCAGAGATTTGTTTTGCTCTTTCATTTGGGACATGTTTCCTTATCTCCCACTTTGGCTGCCTCCCTGTGTTTTTTCCATGTATTAGATAGAACTGGTATATCTTGTTTGGCAGCATTTTAAAAATCACACCCCCAATTCCAATACTTCTTCCAGTATCCACCTCTCTGGTATAACACCTGCATCAGTCAGTCTGCACTGTAGTTTGTCACTTTCAAGGTGATTCCACATAAAGATACGGCATTTTTATTCATTTTGTCCCTGCCCAAGCATTTACATGTAGAAATTATTATTATTTTATTATGAATTACTTCCCTTCATTTTATTCAGGTAGGGCATTATACTGATTTCAAAAAACTGTGTGCATGTGTGTAGGGGGTGTTACAAAATATTTGTTACATAAATGGGTGCATTGTATTAGATGAGTTCAAGGACCACTGTCCACACCAACTCATGACTATGAAAACTGCTGAGAACATTTTAGAAAATGCACTCTCTCACTGTTCCTTCTATTCCCTGTCTCCACCATCTTTTAAGCTCTGAATCAAGTTCCAAAGGACTTCCAGAAGCCATTTCTCGACCAGCTCCTTGGCCTGGGCAAGTCGTCCTGGGTCTAAATTCTCCATCTAGCTGGTTATTGTGCTTGGTTCTTTCTCTAGCTCTCTGGCTCCATACATCCCACACCCACACCAGCTCCTCTAAGTGTTAAGGAAGCCCCAGAATTTTTCCTTACTTAGTTTGCCTTACTTTTCTACTCATTATTATGTCCAGGGACTAAGGCCCATGAGGGTAGAGATAGGCCTGTGCTGGACACTGGGGCAATGTGGTAGGCAGGGTTCCAAGATGTTCCCCTGTCTCCCCAACCCTGCTGGAAATGTCCTGAATAGGCCTTGGAGCTGTATGATGGATTTTACCCCTATTACCAGGTTGTGTTATACGGTGCAATTGACATTAATTAAGATAGGGAGATTTGCGACATGGGCCTGACCTAATCACCCAAATCCTTTAAAAAGCAGAGAGTTTTCTCTGGCTGGTGGAGAAAGGGAAGGCAGAGATTCCCAATGTGTTACTAATGCATTGAAGACAGAGAGGGCCACAAGGTCAGGAATGAAGGCAGCCTCTGGGAGCTGAGCATTCCCTCCAGCTGAATTTCAGCAATGAAACAGGGTTAAAGTTTTACAAGAAACTGAATTCTGCTAAAAATCAGAATGCACTTGAAAGCAGGTATTTCCTGCATATCTTGGCTATTGTAAACAGCACTGTAGTAACCTAGAGGTGTACATATCTTTTTGAATTAATGTTTTGGATTTCTTCAGCTAAATACCCAGAAGTGGGATTGCTGTGTCATAAGGCAGTTCTCATTTTAATTTTTTAGTTATTTTAAGAAAGCTCCATACTGTTCTCCATAGTGGCTGCACCGATTTGTAGTCACATCAAAAGTGCGTGAAGGTTCCCTTTTCTCTAAATTTTTACCAACATTTGTTTTTTATCTATTGATTCTATTGATTCTGACAGGAGTGAGGTGGTATGTCATTGTGGTTTTTTTATTTGCATTTCTCTGATAATTAGTGATGTTGAGCATCTTTTCATATTTCTATTGGCCTTACCTATGTCCTCTTTGGAGAAATGTCTAGTCAGGTCCTCTGCCCATTTTTTAAATTAGATTGTTTGTTTTTGTGGTGTTGAGTTGTATGAGTTCTTTATAAATTTTGGATATTAACCCTTCATGGTCAAATATCTTCTCCCAAGGAGGATATCTTTTCATTTGTAAAAACATTTTAGCTTTATGTAGTCCAATTTATTTATTTATTTTTCTTTTGTTTCCCTTGCTCAAAGAGATAGAGCAGAAAAAAATATCACTAAGGGAAATGTTGGAGAGTTTACTGTTTATGTTTTCTCCTCATAGTTTTAAGATTTTAGATCTTGTATTTAAGTCTTTAACCCATTTTGAGTTTATTCTTATATACGAAGTAAGAAGGTGGTTCAATTTCATTTTTTGCATGTATCTGTCCAGTTTCCCAGCACCATTTATTAAATAGACTGTCTTTACTCCATTATATATTCTTGCCTCCTTTGTCATAGATTAAGTGACAATATAGGCATGGGCTTTTTCTGAGCTTTCTATTCTGTTTCATTGACTTGTGTCTCTTTTATGCTGTTACCTTGCTGTTTTGATTACTATGGCCTTATAATATAGTTTGATACCAGGAAACATGATCCTCCAACTCTGTTCTTTTTTCTCTAGATTGCTATGACTATTTGAAGTTTTTTTGTGGTTCTATTTAAGTTCTAAGTTTATTTGTTCTAGCTCTGTTAAAAATACCATTGGCATTTTGATAGGGATTGCATTGAATCTATAGATTGCTTTGAGTAGTATGGACATTTTAACTATGTTAATTTTTCTATCCATGAGCATGGTATTTGCTTCCATTTATTTGGATCTTCTTTAATTTCTTTCTTCAATGTCATAATTCTCTGGGCTTCATTAAAGTTATTCTTAGGTAGTTTATTTTATGAAATTATAAATGAGATTGTTTTCTTATTTTCTCTTCCTGACAATTTGTTAACTCGTGTATAAAAATGCAACTGATTTCTGAATGGTGATTTTGTATCCTGATAGTTTACTAAATTCATTTAGCAGTTCTAATAGTTTTTTGGTGGAATCTTTCAGGTTCTCTCTATATAGTATCATGTCATCTGCAAATAATGATAGTTTTACTTTCCAATTTGGATGCTTTTTATTTCTTTTTCTTCTTGCTGTGATTAGGACTTCCAACACTCTGTTGAATAAAAGTAGTGAGAGTGGGCATCCTTGTCTTGTTCCTAATCTTAAGAAGAATGCTTTCAGCTTTTCTTCATTGCATATTATATTAGATGTGGGTTTGTCATATATGGCTTTTATTATGTTGAGATATTCCCTCTATTCCCACTTTGCTGAGAGTTTTTATTATAGATTGATGCTGAATTTTGTCAAATGCTTTTTCTTCATCTATTGCTATGATCATATGGTTTTTATCTTTCATTTTGTATATATGATATATCACATTAATTGGGTTTGCAAATATTAAACCAATCTTGCATGCCAGAAATAAATGCCACTTGACATGGTATATGACCTTTTTAATGTATTGCTGAAATCAGTTTGCTAATATTATGTTGAGGATTTTTCCATCTACGTTCATCAAGGATATCTGCCTACTGTTTTCTTTTTTTGTGATGTCTGAAATCAAGGTAATGGTGGCCTCATAGAATAAGCTTGGGAGCTTTTCTCCTCCTGAATATTTTGGAATAGTTTTGAGAAAAATAAGTATTAAATCTTTTTTGAATTTTTAGTAAAATTCACTTGTGAAGCCATATAGTTCAGGACTAGTTGTTTGTTGGAACATTATTGATTACTGATTTGATTTCATTAGTAGTAATAGGTGAATTCAAATTTTGCTTCTTCTTAATTCAGTCTTGAAAGATTATATGATTCTAGGAACTTACCCATTTAGTTTAGATTGTCCAATTTGTTGGCATATAATTGCTCATATTATTTTTTAATAATTTTTGTATTTCTATGGTATCTGTTGTCACTTCTCTTTTATTTCTGATTTAATTTATTTGGGTCTTCTCTCTTTTTTCTTGATGAGTCTGGTTAAAGATTTATCCATTTTATTTATCTTTTCAAAGAACAATCTCTTGGATTTATTATTTTTTTGTATTTTTTAAAAACTCTACTTTGTTTATTTCTACTCTGATCTTTATTGTTTCCTTCAATCTACTCACTTTGGGATTTGTTTGCTGTTCCTTTTCTAGTTCTTTTAAGTGTAAAATTAGATTGTTTGAGTTTTTCTTATTTCTTGAAGTAGGCCTGTATTGCTATAAATTTCCCTGTTAGGACTGCTTCTCTGTGTCCCCTAGATTGTGAGTCATTTTGTTTTCATTTTCACTTGTCTTAAGGTATCTTTTGATTTCTGCCTTGATCTCATTGTTAACCCATTCACTGTTAAGTAGCATGTTATTTACCCTCCATGTATTTATGTGGTCTTTAAGAGGGTTGTTTTCTTTTTTCTTTTGTAATTGATTTTTAGTTTCATCCCATTATGGTCAGAGATGATATCTGATTACAATTTCAGTCTTCTTAAATTTATTGAGACTTGTATTGTGACCTATTATGTGATCTATCTTGGGTTTGTTTTTTTTTTGTTTTTTTTTTTTTTTTGCTTTTTTTTGGTATGTGGGT